>MPVS01000036.1:12553-73302 GCA_001931775.1 Fomitopsis pinicola
GCGGGCTGCAGCGGCGCGGGCTCGCGGAGGGCGGCGCTGCCAGCCACGTGACCGAGGTCGGCGATGCTGGAGCCGAGGGAGTGGTGGCCGTCCGAGATCACGTCGTAGTCGGACTCGGACAGGTCGTCGTTGGAGAACACGGACGCGGCGTCGAGCGAGCGGCGCATCGCTGCCATGGAGTGGTGCTCCCGGTGGTCGTGGCGGTCGCAGTCGGGGCAGTCCCACCTGGGCGGGCACGAGGCGGGGTCAAGAGAGTGCAAATAGGCGCACACATCCTCGTCCCATCACCTTCGTCGGTCGCGACGCTCCTCGCACACCGAGTCAACGAGACCCGCGGAGGCAAGCTTATCCCTGATGTGCGTATTTATCTGCGGGTGCAGGCGGCCTCATGTACCGGATCCAGCGTAGCGCAGGAGTCGACACCGTAATTTCGCAGATACAATTGGCGGCACACGACCATCATGTCCGCACTTCCCCCATTCAACGATGTCGTCACCAGCAAGCCAGAACCAGGCAGCGCCCTCGCTGAGGCGCTCGCCATTCTCTTCGAGCCCACACCCGTCCTATACTCTGACCTCCTACCACGCGTCGCGGCTTGCATTTCTTCCTCGTCCTCACCCCCACGGTCGTACGTCGACCTAGTCGCGCTCGCGCTGGAAGTCGTCTCGACATGGGATGCTAGCCTCAAGGCGAGCTTCATCGCAGGCCACCCCCGCATCGGTGAAGTCAACGGCCTATCGCACCTCAGTGCGCAAGAACAGGCCGCACGTGCAACGCCTCCCGAGGTCCTGGCACGACTCGCCCACTTGAATGCGTGCTATGAGCGCCGCTACCCGGGACTGCGCTACATCACCTTCGTAAACGGGAGGACGAGGGCGGCGATCAAGGATGAGATGGAAGGCGTGCTCGGGCTCGACTCGTCCCTGAGTCCGGATGAACCACCTCTCGATGCGGTCGGCAGTGTTGAGATCGAGAGCGAGGAATGGACCAAGGAGCTGGAGCGCGCGGTGGAAGATCTAGGGAAGATTGCAGAGAGCAGGTTCAAGGCATTGGGAGTTGCCTAGAGTGAGTGTCTTGTGGAGCCTGGCGATTGAGTCTGTGTGCGTTCAGCTTCACAAACACATACTGATTCTATAGTGATCTGTTCATAGAGGGATATACAGGTGTCGCTTGGGGAAGGTATGGGTAACAGACAACATCAGCGTCAGTGAGTCCGATAAATACCAGAATAAGATCTAGCACCAGGGGGTCGACGGGTTAGGAGTACACGGGCCCGCTCTGCGTCGAACGCATGGGCGGCCTCTCGGGCTTCTTCATTCTCTCCGCCTGCCGCTGTATCAACGTCAGCTCTCAACCACGAATGACACACAGACATTGGACGTACGCGGAGCACTTCCTTCTTGCGAAGCTCCCACTCCGGGTTGAGGTTCCGCAGCTGCTGGAGCATCTCCTCCGCCATATCGTACGTCTCGCCGCGCATGCTCGCCTCNATGAAAAGGTCAGGGACGGTGGTGCACGATCGGATTTACGGGGACGTACGCGGCGCTTTGCCGGATCGCTTAGGACCTCGAAGGCTGTGCGGACCTGCAGGCCGCACGAATTGCATATTTAACGTTATGGCCCATGTACGCAGGATGATGATACGCACATCTCTGAAGCGTGCCTTTGCAGCTTCGATCTCGTGTTCTGGTGTCCCTAACGGAAGCTTGTCTACGAACGATCATCAATACCGTGGACAGGACCACAGAACTCCCCGCTCACCTGGATGTGTCTGTAATACCTGCGTTTTGTACGCCTTGCGCACTGCGCACGACTCTCAGGAATGGGCGCGCATCCCATCCAGGCACATCACGCACCTGCGTCCGCGTCTGCGGACTGGGGGATCCCCAGAATGTCATACAACGAGCGGCTCGTGGCCATCGGGCCTTGATGTGAGGCGAGGCGTATCCAGCGCGAAGCGAGGGTGTGTCTGTGTGTGTGAAGGGGGGTAGCGCACCGTGAAGGGTGGGAGGTTGAGAGCAACGAACCCGGACGCGTGCTAGCCGCCGATCAATGTTCGACTTTCGTCAAGCACGATCACGTGTAATATCGATGCGACGCGACGCGTCCCGAGCCCGCCCGCTTAGCTGACTCAATGATATTGCCTCGTAGGTTCGACCTGAAAGCTCTCTCCCTCTGCGAGGAGTCGGGGGCTTTGGAAACTACCCTACCCGAGTCAAACAGCTTTATGCTCCAATGAAAACTGTGCCTGCCAGCCTTAGCTCCTTCAAGTTGAGGCTACATTACCGGCGACTCCCGACCTCGGGTGGAATCGGGTGGCATTGGTCGCGCTCAGGTGATATCTCAACGTCCCGTACATTCAAGACATGATCATTGGTGATACAGGTATGTCATCGCTAAAAGTACAGCCAGAACGCAATCCAAATTGTGCTATAGTGGTATTAGCTTACACGAGTGGCATAAGCCACGGACTGAGTCAGCCTTTGGGCTAGCCTTCTACCTCGTCTCCGTTGTATTCGAGGACTATGGGTACACCTGTTGCGCCCTCACGCCGGTTCAATGCATCCTGCACTATGCTTCTGATCCTGTCGCGTTCTTCCCAACCCGGTTCCGTTTTACCCGAGTCACACGGCATCCAACTCTTCGGCAATACCACTGTGCGGAGCTGTAGGCAAGGTGGTTGAAGAGCCGGCATTTCCGCAATGTGTGAGCCGTGTGTTGCACTGCTACTAGGCATCACTTCCCCACTGAGGACTTGGAAGAGGAGATCGAAGTGAGCGGCCAAAGTGCTATCAAGGGGCAGCTCCGGTTGCCCCACGAAGTCTATTTCCAACTTCTGGAGCATGGGGAGCCGGCTCAAGAGATGTCGAAGAGTGCTACTAACATCCACGGAAATTCCGCTCGGGCTAGCAGAATCAGGGAGCCTAACGATGGTGAGGGTGACAATGTTGCCCACGCAGATTGCACCGAGCGGAAGCATACTACTCGGATCAGAGAGAGAGCCAGGAAACCATGTCCACGAGAAGTAAACATTCTCTTTTGGAGAGCATATCTTGAAGATGGCTTCGTCGGAATTTCCCCCGTAGCTGAATTGTCCGGATCGCACTTCGCTGCAGATGTCCTCCAGTGCCGATCGACATGAGGCTTCAACTTCCTCGATGTCGTTACCTAGTCCCACCGGATCCTCCATTACGATGTCGACTTCCTTTTCCCTGCGATTCGACAACCGCAAGTGAGGGAGGATTTGGAGGACATGTGCTTGAAAGCCTTGGAGATGGAAGGCGTGGAGACGAGGGAGGTTGATGACTCGGTCTGGCTGCCATCCAGGGGTTAAATCCTCGATGACCCAGCTCGAGGGTGATGGCATCTTTATCCGAAGTTCTTCGATAGACTGGCTACTCTGCTCAAGCAATTGCATCTCCGGAAGGCCTACGTACGGTTGCCCGCTAGTCCGAGGTTAAACGCCTCGCGCCACCGGCCTCCGCCACATCGCGCCCGGCGACGACCTCAAGAATACCTGGGCTCTTACTCGCTCAAGCACCATTCTGGCGGCTCGAAAACTTCACTTATGCACTCCTCACGCTCTGTACGACCTGCGGAAGCTGTATGAAGGGCCATGGAGAGACACAGACGTACGACCACTCGACGCTGAAGTCCGGAGGTCGCAAGCGCTCATGCCAGCTAGCAGTACACCTACTAGAATGTGGTATGGCTGAGCACACGAGAAAGGGACTTTGTTGAAGTGAGGGAGTGTAAGGGGTGGGAGGTTACTACGGTAAGAAGTGAGTGACCTACTCCAGCCCTGATGCATTGAATGCCAGCACGGTACACAACTTTGCGGGTCCATATGTAACTTGACTTGGCCCTTGCCATTGCCCTGTCATACATACCAAGCAGATTTACGGTGCAATTGTAGCCAGCACTGTCCTCCAGCCATACCAGCACTGACAAGATCTCTCAAAACTACATGTCATTGGATCAGTATTGGTGTCGTCGTGTTGATGTAAACCAACTGAAATATATTTCGGTCCCACAAATCAACATACAGCATACATGGGTCATTAATGGCCGCGTAAATCACATCGGGTCACAAAGACCATGCAATGCAACGTGTATTGAATGCTCGTTACATTCATACATTACTTACTTATGTAGTTCGGCCAAGCTTCGAGTAGGTGTGTCGGCACTGCCAGCTGGCATGGGCGCTTGCGACCTCCGGACTTCAGCGTCGAGTGGTCGTACGTCTGTGTCTCTCCATGGCCCTTCATACAGCTTCCGCAGGTCGTACATACTCCAGCCCTGATGCATTGAATGCCAGCACGGTACACAACTTTGCGGGTCCATATGTAACTTGACTTGGCCCTTGCCATTGCCCTGTCATACATACCAAGCAGATTTACGGTGCAATTGTAGCCAGCACTGTCCTCCAGCCATACCAGCACTGACAAGATCTCTCAAAACTACATGTCATTGGATCAGTATTGGTGTCGTCGTGTTGATGTAAACCAACTGAAATATATTTCGGTCCCACAAATCAACATACAGCATACATGGGTCATTAATGGCCGCGTAAATCACATCGGGTCACAAAGACCATGCAATGCAACGTGTATTGAATGCTCGTTACATTCATACATTACTTACTTATGTAGTTCGGCCAAGCTTCGAGTAGGTGTGTCGGCACTGCCAGCTGGCATGGGCGCTTGCGACCTCCGGACTTCAGCGTCGAGTGGTCGTACGTCTGTGTCTCTCCATGGCCCTTCATACAGCTTCCGCAGGTCGTACAGAGCGTGAGGAGTGCATAAGTGAAGTTTTCGAGCCGCCAGAATGGTGCTTGAGCGAGTAAGAGCCCAGGTATTCTTGAGGTCGTCGCCGGGCACGATGTGGCGGAGGCCGGTGGCGCGAGGCGTTTAACCTCGGACTAGCGGGCAACCGTAGCCTACGCGTTGATGATCGAGGTGTATGGTTCGGAGGTTTGTGCCAAACTCGCGGAAGGAAAGTGCCGCTTTGCTAATCATCACATGACGTAGCTGCGGCATAAATCCTTTGAAGAGTACGAGCGGAGATGAAGGTTCCGCCTCTGGATCTGTGCTTGAGTCCCAAGATTTGATGAGCAGTGTATCCAGAGACGGCGCCTGAGCGCGAGACAATGATTCGAGGATTCGTGTCATTTCCCTGTCTTTGAATCCGAATATTTTCAGACTCTTGATACGGCCCACCATATCCCGCTGAACCATCGTGTTGACGAGGGGTAAGAAATAATCCAGCGTGAGGTCATCGCGGCCAGTGACAATAAATTCCGAGTCCCAACCCGTGTTCGCCGGCTCTTCAAGTTCGGCTTCAGGCTCTACCTCCGGATCCGGATCCGAGGCGCAGGAGGGGTCGTTTTCGAGGGCATCTTTGTATCGCCAGAAGATCTGGACATGTAAGTCCTGTTCCTTCACCCTGTTAAGGCGGCGTTCAATGTCCTTCACTTTGGTAGTCCCGTGGATTAGGAAGGTTCTCCACAGCCGGGAAGAGTTTCCTGTGAGTGACAACCGTTCCCAGTGAAGGCAAACTCTCGGCACAACATCAACGGCAACTTGAACTCCTGGTCGTCCCATGTCCGAGTTTGCATTGTACTTCTGAGTTTCTTCCGACTTCCGTAACTGTGACTCGGGATCACTTCGGACATAAACATCCGAAAGTAATGAGAAGATCATCATGAGGATGTCATTTCCTAGTTTGTCATTGATCGTCATGATTCTGGCAGTGGGGCTACAAATACTGCAGCGAGCGAGATGACAGTGAATGAGCTTGGTTCCGAGAAGAAAATTGAACAGGACGTACAAGCTCGCTGAGGTGTTGAAGAAGAGCAAATTGAGCAATGGTGCTATAGCAAATTCTCGGAGTGAGTGATGATCGATGAGTGAGGGCTGCTTTCCGCGCTAGGGAGGAGCGAAGGAATACTAGTACGGTGAAGTCTGACAGCAATAGACTGTGCATGTTCGTGGACCTTTATACTAGTTGATAGTCCTTCGCCACTGGCATCTTCCGAACCCATCCCATTTCACGCCGCCGTGGTGACGTCATGACAATTCTCTCAAACGAGCATAACAGCGAGCATAAACAGGCTGTGCAAGTGAATTAGTTTCGGAGCGTGCGTGTTTCAGTCGTGACAATCAGCCTTGTGTGCAGCTGGCATGACGATGTCAGCATGTACAGGTATGCACCTTCTTGTGCAGCCCATAATTGCTACTTGATACCGCTGGTCGTCTGGCTGAACCTTATAACGATGGGATAATGTGTATCCCCGATCACAGAGAACAACAACGCCGACATGAACACAAACCAAAAAAGAGCCACATATATTGTGCTCCCTCTTGATAGTAACTGCCCAGTCAATGGGGCCGCGTGGCATCCTGTGGCGGCACAACCGGCACTCATCCGTAGACGCGGTGGCATGGGGTGCTTGGCGTGTGTCTACAAGACGGCCTCAAATTGCAACCGCGTATAATGGAAGTTGACCTGTTTGGGGCGGCTGGTATTCCTGGTTGACACCACACCCGCAACAAGGCACATCATAAGGCAGCGAACTCAATTCCAGATAGAGCATCACGGACATGGACTCGTGTACCTGGAGGACCACCCATGATCTGACCCTATAATGATGGAGCAAACATAGTGTTACTGAAGCTACGACACGCCACTCGGTGCCACTGCTGCCCCGGGCGCGGGCAGCGTCTTGTTAGTTCCTACGTGCGATGCCAACAACACAGTCAACGGCCCTCCGGGTCAGCGAATCACGGAGTTCAAGCTATAAGAGCCCGTCAGCAGGCCATATTCGAACATGCGTATATCTTATGCTCACCGGAGCATCAGATCGTAGGACGAATTCGTATCGGTAGAAGAGAGTGGCGAAGATAATGTGCAATTGCATGATAGCGAGGCTGCGGCCAAGACATGCTCTGCGACACGGGCTCGGCGTTAGTGTTCACACTGGACCCAGGGTGACCATCGTACTCACCGCGGACCGATGGAAAACGGCGCGAAGGCATCCATCATCGCTCTCTTCTTCTCCGAGCTAGCCTCGATCCAGCGCTCCGGACGATACTCCGCCGCATCCGGGCCCCAGACTGACTCGTCCCTGTGGAGAGTGTAGAGCGGCACGCTGAGCGTGGTTCCTGCTTTGAAGTGATGACCGAGTATGGTGGCGCCACCGGGAGGAACTTCGCGGGGCAACCCTGCGCCAACCGTAGAGTAGAGGCGCTGGCCCTCGTGGATCACCGCGTCGAGGTAAGGCAGATCCTTGACAATGTCGTACGGAGCGACCTCAGAATCCACAGATGAGAGCGCTGCGTCGAGCTCCGCCTGTAGCTTGGCCTGAACGCGGCGATCCCGTGCGAGGAAGTACGTAGTGCCACAAGTCGTGCTTTTAGCGGAAGTCAGATTCAACCACACGACTCGGAGTGGGATGCGCGGCATTCTCCTGAACTCACTTAGCAATGGTGTCCGAACCGGCAACAATCAGCACGAAAGCCTCCGCGCTGAGCTCCTCCGGGCTCAACGGCTCGCCGTTCTCGTCACGCGCGTCGAGAAGCTTTTGGAGCATATCCGGCCTGGGCTCCGGGTTAGCCAAACGACGCGCCACCGCCATGATGGACATCGCCGCCAGCTTCTGCGCCGCGTGCGGGTTGACGGCAAAGCCGGGTAGCCGTTTGATGACCGCTTGCCAGACGGGCGGGAGCCACGCCAGAAACGCGTTCGTCTCTGCACGCATGTTCAGGTACTGAATGTACGGGATCTCTACCTCTTCGATTGAGAGCGCTTCCCCGCCCTTGGTGACCCTCTCGATGGCCTTGAATCCTTCCTCGGGGGATTTTGCAGCCTTGGCGAGGTCCTTTCCGGACTTGAGCATGCCAAACGGCAATCCGAACGCGAGGTCACCTGGGCATAGCGATCGCGGGAATAAGCCCGAGGAATGGGGACCGAGAAGAACCATGGGGCCACTGACCGATTGTGTCAAACGCCCAGAAGCTGAGCCCTGAGAGCGTGGAGCGGAATTAGAAGGGGTGACAGTCACCGAGCAGCACGTTCGCACTACGCACACGCCATGCAGTCAGTCCAGACGCGGCCATCCTGCACGCTCCAGGTCGCAGCGCCGACCTGTCCGCGCAGCGGCCCACCTTTCTGCGCCTCCGAGACACGAGACACGAGGGCGTCCCACTGACGGATGAGCTCGGCGACGTGTACGCGCGAGATGGGCTCGATGGCGCGGATGCTCTGCGGGGCGAACATGTGCGCCTCGATGCGCCGTTTCCTCGCGTGGACGGAACGTGACCGGGTGGAGGCGATGTTGGGCACGCGGAAGTTGCTGAATATGTCGTACCAGCGGGACTTCATGAAGCCGGTGGAGTGCCCATAGACGATGGCGAGCGCCTTTGCGTCAGAAATCGAGACGTGGTTCGGGGCGATGCGAACGACAGGGCCTGCATTTAAAAGGCGATCCTCAGCAAAGCTAGGATAGCCGGGGAATCATGCGCGAGTGCGTACCGTATTTCTTGTGAGCATCCTCGACTGAGAGCGACCAACGGTTACGGTTGACGGACCAGGCGATCCAAGCATCCGTAAACTTGGCCAGGAACGGGCCAGGATAAGAGTGCAGGCCGTGCGGGTCCGCGAGGTAGGCAACGATCTGGACTAGAACTGCCGCCGCTGGGATAGCCACGAGTAGGAGTAGAGGATTGTCTTTGATGAAGAGAGCGAACTGCTGGATCATCGACATGTTGTGATATGGGAATCAGACAGGGCACAGGGGAGGTACGAAGACGACGGCTTGTTCGCCACTTATCTCCACAGCTGGGTTTTATACCTTGTTTAATCGCCTGGATTGTCCGCTGATGTAATGCTGGATGACATGAATTGAGTGTGCCATCTTCAGATTGTCGAGGCATATTCACGCGCGTGGAACCTAGAGTATATGCCGTGGAGAGTCGTGCGTGATGATCGCACAAGAGAAGCCACAAGGGCTACGTACCACAGGACCTGCTAAGGAGATGGGGTCGACAAGTTTAGTATCGAGTATCGCCGCGCTCAGTGTACGAGGATCATTGGGTACAGACGCAACTACGCCCGCTGTCTTCTATTTGAGTCAGCAGAGCAAGGCGTGGCTACATCTCCCGCTCGCACATGAGAGCTAAGGTCGATAGGGTGCATCAGTTTTCTTGACGTGAAGAGATTGTGGGTGTGTTTTGACATGTGAGACGTCGTCCAGGCGGGATACGGGCCTAGGATCCCCAACTTCGCGGCTGCAACTCGATGGCCCCAAAGTCGCTGAACAGAAGAGACCAGATACAACCCGTAGTACGGCCCAGTGGAAAGGACATACGAACGGCGCGACGGCAGCGGTGCGGATCGCGTGCATGAGTAGGCGTCATTGACAAGTCCGGTTTCATGTAGGACTCCGGAGACGTTCACCGTCGATTGTCTAGAAAGCCGACGGATGCAGGGGTCGGACTGCTAACTGTATGTGAGTTACGTCAAGGAATGGCGGCTGTATCCTCCCCCATGGGACACCCACAGCATTGCCACAGATTAGCTCAAGATGAACGTACGTAAGCGAGGTCACAGTACAGGGTTAGTTCGACACAAACCCCGCACGTCAAAGTCCCCGTCGAGCGTGTGGAGGTCTTGGTGCGACTCGGACAAGTAAAGGGGTTGTTTGTCAGTTTCGCTGCAGAAGCTAATGTCTAGGACTGGTACTTGTGGGGACTTTGCATGCGCTATCAACCCAATGCCTTCTCCGTCTTCCGTTGTAAAGCCAGTCCAACAGCTCAGTTGTTATCATCGCAAAGTAATTTATTTGCTCACTGGTTTTCCACGGACACAGAGTGTGATTACACACGATACCCGACTCCCTGTTACTATACCCCGACTCTCATGGCGCACAAGCTCGAACCTGAAGGCGAAGGCGGCGGTACACCGTAGGTCGGGAACGGACGAACGCGCGACGATGAGCCGCACCTGCTGAGAGCCAGCAGGTCGCGCTACGCCAGCTTGGATTCAACGTCGCGCCGACTCAACGGCCGCTCGCTGACAGCGCTGAAGTCTGACGAGAGAGGGCAGGCGTTGACATGGACACCGGGGCGGGTGCTCCAGCAGCTATGACGTAGATCATTTCCCTTTTTGGTCACACTTTTGCCTGCTCGTTCGTTTCCGTTCAGACTTGTCGCGTTCCTCTCCTTCTTCTGTGTTCTGTGCCTAATTTCGTTAGCTTCTGGTTTCATTCTTGTCTCGGTGGTTGCCGGCTCCGATGTGCATATATAAGAGGCGGGCCTGCGCCGTCGAATGAATCACCTTCCTTCTTCTCCGACTTCGATCTGCCCCTTAGAAACTCCTGTGCAGACGAGCAACGCGATATTTGAATGCGCGTGCGGTGAGCGTCTTCCTTTCGGCTTCGTAAAGCCCCGGTGTTAGCTCGGTCCTTACCTTCGTCTCGTACTCGATCGTCTCGCTCTCGCCTTCCATCCATAGCGATGGCATCGTGCGCTTTCGCGTCCGTGGCCTGTCATCCATTCGGGGCGGGTGCAGCGGCGGCGACGCTGACCTCTTCATGAACATCCTTGTTCTAGCTTAATCCGAGCTAGTCTGTCAAGGGGACGACTCACTGAACGCCAGGATTCCTCCATATCAACACTTAAGTACCTCGCGTTGAAGATCCCCTTTGCCGTTGCAAAGGGGCTCTTCCCAAGCTGTTCCGCAGATAGTGTCCACGTCGATGCTCGCATATACTTACTTTTCAACGCCCCTGGACTACGGCGCACCACGTGTTCAGTCAGTGCGCTTGTACTATTCTGAGACGCCGTCGTTGGGAGCATCCCCTGGCGTGTGGGCGGTCTAGCGTGCCACGTATTTTCGAGGTATTTGCTTCCGCCATGGGTGCCTGAGCGAGGACACCAGAGCGCTGACACACACTCTGCAGAATGGTTCCAGGCTCGATGAAGGACTCTGCACAAAAGCTGGTTGATCATAGAAGCTGAGCTGAGGTGTGTTATGGACACTGGCAAGAGGCAAGATGCAAGGATGCAAGCCGCCTGTGTGGGGCAGGGCGGTGGCGTGTGCGGCTCCGGTGCCTGGGCGAATTTCCGATCATCATACGCCCGATCCTTAAAGGGGCAATTGATTAGGAAATTTCCCGATACTTAGCCCGCTTGCGATCTCTCCATGGGTGCCGCCTCCTTCCAGTCCGCCCTCAACGCGCTCTGTGCCGTCGAGCACGATCTGCACGTCTTTCACCATGTCTGCTAACGACGTACTTGGACCCACGCTCTCCCGTGGAGACAGCAAGCGGGAGTTTCTCGATGACTCCCAGGAGGTCTCCCCACCTGTGCTCATCTCGCAGGACATCCCGGTCGCGGCCCGTCCTCCGCTCGACTACACCTCCGTTCGTGGGTTCTGCTACAGCCTCTGGAGACGATTCCGTAGCATTTGGACGAAGCGATTTATCCTGTCTCTGCTTGCTGGCCAGCTGGTCTCCCTTTGCATTACTTGTACGAATGTCACGACCACGGAGCTTGTGAGCCGCAACTGGTCACTCCCAACGACGCAGACATGGTTCCTGTGAGTGCTCTCCGTACGCGTTGCAATCCGTGCATCCTCTTACATGACACAGATACTTCTCGCTCTTCACAGTTTATACGCCCTACACGATCTACCAGTACGGCTTCAAGGGCTGGTTCAAGATGATCTATCGGGACGGCTGGAAATGTACGCTCCCACTCCTACCTCCTCCGTTTCTCTCCTCATCCTTTCCCACGCAGACATCATCCTGGCGGCAACAGACGTCGAGGGCAACTTCCTGGCGGTGAAGGCGTACAACTACACTACGCTCCTCTCGTGCGAGCTGCTCGACGCATGGGCGATCCCGTCCTGCCTCTTCTTCTCTTGGCTCTACATGCGCACACGCTACTGCCCGTCTCAGCTCCTCGGCGTGCTTGTGTGCATCGGCGGCCTTGGCATGCTCGTGGCTTCGGACGAGCTCACAGACAAGGACTACCCAGCGGCCAACCGGGGCTTGGGAGATGCGTTCATGGTCATCGGGGCAACGCTGTACGGATTTAGTACGTGTCTTCTCCTTGATGGTGCCAATGCGGGTCTGACGCGCCCATAGCGAATGCGACAGAGGAGTTCTTTGTGCGCCGGTCGCCCCTGTACGAGGTTGTCGGCCAGCTGGGGATGTGGGGCATGATCATCAATGCCATACAAGCCGCCGGTCTTGAGCACAAGGCGATCCGAGAGGCAACCTGGAGCGGCATGAACAGTGAGTCCCGTCCCCACTTCGCCCCATCTCACGCTGCGCGCTCACCGTGTGATCAGTCGGTCTCCTCGTCGCGTACACTGCATCGATGTTCATCCTCTACACCGTCGCGCCGCTGCTCTACCGCATGGCCTCATCTGCATACTACAACCTGAGCATCCTCTCGAGTGACTTTTACGGTCTGCTCTTCGGGCTGTTCCTTTTCGTACGCCCCATTCCGTCCCGGCTTGCGTGGCTGCCGCTGACAGACTGTTATAGCATTACCGGCCGTTCTGGCTATACTTTCCAGCCTTCGCGGTCGTGATTCTCGGGCTGATTATATACTTCTGGAGCGCACCACGTACGTCGCAATTCCCGCTTTCTCCCCTCAACTGATGCTGATCCATCCTGGACTGGTAGCTGAGGCGCAAGGCAAGATAGAGCCCCGCACGCCTGCATACATCGAGCGGCAGCGCGAGACGGTGCACATCGTCGCGGGGCAAGTGTAAGACTAGGTCACGGTGCCCACCATGCTGGGGATACGATCCGATGAAGACGGTGCTGAGGCGAGTAGTGGATACTCCGATGTTTTGACTTACTTGTAGCGATACTCTTAGGTTTGGATGCATGGCTTGCTTCGATCTTGGAAGCCGTCTAGTGCTAAACGACAGTCTCGGTTATCGCCCCCTCGTGAGGAAGTTGCAGCACGTGTGTCAGTGGGCGCAACTCCCCTACGAACGGACCGGGACGAGACCATCGCAACCACGTACTCCTGCACGACTCACCATGAGCTAGGTAAGTTCGCTCTGCATGAACCGATGCAGGGTCGGTCTCCGGCGATATGTGAATGGAACGCGTGCTATTGCACCCTGGTGGGCCCATTGCTGTCTCTGGTTCTGATGGCGCACGAACACGGCGTCAACTTGACTCCATTAATTGAATTCTGACATGCATGCTCAACTTTTCAAATGCTGAGTCCGGGTCAGGTGCTATAGTGAGCGCTGGCTGAAATTTGAATTGACCTACTAACTGCTCTCCCTCGTCCCACACTAGCAGGAGCCCGTAGCTCAATCCGCGATGTGCACATAACACCTAGCTACTCCAGCGGCTCAGAGTAGGTTAGACAACCTCGTCTATAACAGGGACTGATATATTCCTGCATTTAACGGCATTAGACACGGAATACAGCTTCCTAGGCGCTCACCTCTCCACAAAAATACATGAAGAGCACACCCTAGATCAGCCGATGTGAGTACGTCCCTGCTAGACACAGTCTGACATGAGAGGCTGAAAATGCGTAACCAGTTCTCACGCCGTCAGACACAATTGTGTGGTTCACTGCTGGATTACGATCGTGCAACACAACTTGCGGCTGCGTGTCTTCTTGCAATCCGTCAGGTGAAGTTGTCTCTGATCATTCTGCCGCACAAGAGCATGTCAGAAGTGCCAAGAGTAGTATATATAAGTAGTGCCGCATACAGTGCTTTGGCAGTACCTGCACTTGACACTCGACCGCCCTCACAATGGCCATCGAGACGTCCGCTCCAGACCCAGCTATCAAAGCCCTCATGGCTCGTATGCCTGAGATAGCTCACACCGCTAATCGCCCGCTCTCTACTGGGGAACTCTCTTATGCCATGACCCGGAGCGGAGGCGGCATGGCGGACCCTTCTACCGTCGTCTCTCTGGTATGCTCCCAAGGCCACATCATAACCGATGATGATGTCATTCTGGCATGCGCCGCGCTGCGACTTCGACATCCCCTCCTCGCGTCCAAGCTGACCCTCGTCGGGGTCCCCCAATTCACCGTGAACGCGCCGACGACGGAAGCCCACGCGGTGCGCGCCGCGAAGGAGCAGATCGAATTCCACACGTTCGACGACCAGGACGCCGCCGTCCTCGCGCTGCGCGATGCGTGGCTCGCGTTCGACCTCGACAACGCGCTCGACGTGCGCGAACGGACATGCGCGATCTGGTGGGGCCGCGACGTCGCCGACCCGCAGTCGGGCAAGTACGTGTTTGGCCTCATCACTACGCACTTCGTCACCGATAACCGCCGCCGCTTGAATCTCGTGCGCCAGTTCTTGCAGCTCCTCGCGAGCCCGGGGCGGGCGAAAGCAGAGCTGGACTCATACTTCGCTACTGGCAGCCGGCCTGCGCCAGTCATCCCCATCCCCACCGAGCAGTTCCAGCCCAAGCCGAGCGGGGATGAGAGTGAGGTACTCCGGGGTCAAGTTGCGTATGATGAGTTAGTGACACGCTACGCCAACGAGGTATGTGCATTCGTGGTCTTGTGCTTCTGTGCGCGCTCTCATTGTCGCCATTTCAGCCCATGTCGGGGATCATCCCGGATGGCTCACTCCGCGCTCCGCTTCGCCCTCGCATAATGCGCAAGGTCTGGTCGGCTGAAGAAACCGCTCGTATCCTTCGGGCGTGTAAGGCGCACAGCGTGACCGTAACGCACCTCGTGAATGTCGCTGGTGCTCTCTCGTCCGTGTATCCCAGCCTGAGCGCAGCGGCGGCTCCCGCTTCCGAGTTTTCCTACTGCTTCGATTTCTTCCAGGCCATCGACGTCGCCGCGAAGGCGGCAGGAAAAGCAGAGACCGAGATGGAGACCGTTGTCCGCATGGACCTGTATCCCGTTGTCCTCCGCGTCACCCGCGCTCAAATCGTCGACTCCGCGAACGAACCTGAGGGCGTCTGGGATATCGCGCGGCTATACAAGGAGCAGAACGATGCGTTCCTCAAGTCGCCTTATTTCTGGCACTTGCTCGCGATGCACTCTGTCCGGGTCACCGAGTCCTACCAGGCCATGCTCGCAGGGAAGCCGAGTCTGCCTTTCATGAGCAGCTTGGGGGACCTCAAGACGCTGCTACCAGCTCGGTATCCCGTCCACCCCCCAGCGGCGTCTTCTAACGGAGGCTCAGACCCAGGGGCGACGGGTGCCGAGATTCGCATCACGGACAACTGGACTGCGGGGAGGGTCGATCCCCTTTCGCTCGCGGTTCATCTCTTCACGTTCGACGGCCGCCTGCACTTGCAGTGCAGGTACAACGTCAGCTTCATGAGCGATGCCCTTGTCGTTCCTTGGTTTGACTGTTTGATAGAGATTGTGTCCCGAGCGGTTGAGTCGGTTCCAGGTGGGCTCGAGGCCCACAATTAGATCGTCAGCCGACAGTGGTACCATTATGAAGGCACTGGGCGGCGTATAGCAGGCGCTGATACTAGTACTGATAGATACATCGCACAAGCTCTGAAAGGGAGGGCCAATTCAGCCACATTTCACGTACCGGGGAAGATAGTGTCTTCTGCATTCGCGAGGCAATGGAAACCAAATTGAGTGTACGATTCGATGATGTGAGGATTATATATAGTGTACACCGATTCTGGGTTGAGGAGATGAGAATATCCGATACAAGGCTACAAGGCAATAAAGAGAGAGGGCGAGGTGTAGAAGACGGCGACGTAGATAAGAATATTAGATCTCTGAGCAATGTGAGACGCTACGACTGCTCCAGGGCTCCCTCCTTATGAGGGAGGAGAGAAATCGATGGGGTAGCGGGGCTTAGGGGCTTGCTGCGGCTGCTGCTGACTCTCGTGCTGCTTGCGCCACTCTTCAAACAGCTTGGTCTGCTCGTCCTTGAGCGACTGCATCTGCTGGAGGTGCTGCTCGCGTTCCTTGCGAGCCTCGGCCAATTTCTGCGAGAACCGTGATGTCAGCATATGTCATCGACACACATGAAATGAGTACATACGACTTTCAGACTCTGCACGGTAGCGAGGACGGAGTCGAGAGTGGCCTCTGACAGCTCGGAGATCTACACAGTGTGATGAGCGTCATGATGGGGTGCGGAGGAGAACAATAGGCTTACGGTCTCGGTGGCCTGCTTGCCCAGATTCTGCACACGCAGGCGCTCTTCATCCCACCGATCAGTCGGCATGGGCGGAGGCAAGACATGGGGAGTGGGCGACGAAGGCTGGGCGGGGACGGCAGGAGCACCCGTCGGCGCCGCCTGATGCGCCTGATGCACTTGCGGCGGCGGCGCATGCCACGGCCCCCAGCTCTCTCGTGATCCCCACCACCCGCGCCTGCAGTCCTTCTCCCTCTTCGTCTCCTCCACCTGGCCCTGCGCGGCGGACGGCGGGGGGTACGCGTCCTGCGGGATGCGGTCGCGCCAGCAGTTGCGGGCGTGCCATTCGTGCGCATGGTGCGACTTGATCCAGAACGCGGTGGTGCCTGCGCCGATGAGGAACCAGAGGAGGCGCGAGCCGCGACCGCGGCGGTGGCGGAAGCCGCGCCAGTAGGCGTTGTGGTAGGGGTGGCCGGCCCAGGGGTTGTGCATGGTGTACGATGTAAAAGCGAGGTGCTGATTGGCTAGGAAAGATGTGTAGACGAGTGGGTGCTTGTCTGGTCTGAACGACAGTACGGGGCCTTGTTCTTATAGCGGGCGGGATGCTGTGCAGGGGAACGGTGCCGAGTGTGCGCGTTGGCTCGCGGGACCCTTCCGCTGAACGCGTACTCTGGCCGAGCCTGGAGGTGGTCAACGGGAGAGCTGTGTGCGCCGATTTGACATGGCCGGGGCCATGCGTCAGCGGGAGAGAGCCGTGCCATCGCGACAATTGTGCGATGTTCTCGGAGTCGAGCACTGCTGCGCGGCTCGTCGGGACTCGGCACCATGTCGCGCAATCAGTCTTTCACGTGACCCGTGTCACGCCTATTTGCGTAATCATACTCACAAGCCTAATCAGGGTTATCAAAAAATAAGGCGCAAGCTTATTGTCGCCGCCCGTGGTTCTTCGTCTGCAGCGTCTCGTTCCTAACTTCCTTCCACCCTCGCCCCGCCTTGCGTTCACATAGCCCGTAAAACACCAGAAAATGGCCAGCGCAACAGAGGAAGGTGGTGAGTACTGGGTCTTGGCCGTTCCTATACGTCTTTCACGTTGTATCTCGGAGGCAGGGTCAGATAAAACCGGCTGCCAGGGTCTGAAGGTGACTGCCGCCTAGCCACCTCACCCTGCCTTTGTCCGGATTACAGACGATGATCCATGCCGTGCCTTTTCTGGGCCATGATCGTTCTTTCTTTTTGCAGCTAGCTAGCATCGAATCGGGTCCACCGCGCCGCCGTTCGCGTCTCGTAGACTGGCTACTGACCGCCTCAACTACTGAAGCGTAGCGTGTACTCACCACCCCTCTTCCCTCCATTCTTCTACAGACCGCCACGGCAGTGATCGCTACCACTTTTCCCGCCACAGCGACCGCGACCGCGAACACAGGCACCGCGACGGTGACCGCGATAGGGAACGCGACAGGGAACGCTACGAGTCCAGGCGTCACGGAGGAGAGCATAGGGATAGGGACCGCGGGGATAGAGACAGAGATCGCTATGGAGGACGCGGCGGACGCGAACACGACGACGCCTCCCGCCGGCCGCGTCATGACGATGATCGCCGCCACCGCCATGACGAACATGGGATGGCTCCTCCTGGAGGAGGATATCGTGGGCGACGGGGAGACGACGAAGGAGGCGAGCGTAAGGGACGAGGCAAGCAGCGTGATGGTCTAGGGACGCCTGAGAGGAGGTCTCCTACCCCATCAGATGCCGTCCCTATATCGCAAAGAAAACGTAAGGCCAGTGGTTGGGATGTCCACGCCCCTGGGTACGAGCAATACACAGCAATGCAGGCTAAGCAGACGGGTGCGTTTCCCTTTTTAACCCTCAAATGGCACGTCCTCAATGTTGTGGATAGGTCTGTTCAACCTCCCCGGCGCCAACCGTACCCAAATACCGCCCATCCTTGCAATCCCGGGCTTGCCCCCACCTATGCCCGTGCAGACATTCGGCATGGGTATTGGCAGTAACCCTAACCTCTCCCGGCAGTCGCGCAGGTTGTACATCGGCAGCATTACTCCTGAGATCAACGAACAGAACCTTGCAGACTTCTTCAACTCGAAAATGAAAGAGATGAACATTGGCACCGGTGGGCCTGGGAACCCTGTTCTAGCTGTGCAGTGCAACTACGAGAAGAACTATGCCTTTGTCGAAGTAAGCTTATCCCCGTGTACCAGTCGAACGTCGCTGATTGTCCGCTACAGTTCCGTAGCGCCGAAGATGCCACAGCAGCCATGGCTTTCGATGGAATCATCTTCCTCAGCGGGCCGCTCAAAATTCGCAGGCCCAAGGACTATGGCGGACCCGATGGGATGGGGCCCAACACGCACGTTCCTGGTGTTGTCTCCACTAACGTTCCCGATTCTGCGAACAAGGTCTTCGTTGGCGGTCTGCCGACCTATCTCAATGAAGAACAGGTTATGGAACTGCTTAAAAGTTTCGGCGAACTCAAGGCATTCAATCTGGTGCGTGACAACGGCAATGGACCATCCAAGGTATGTCGTATATGCGCTGCCGCCCCCCTTCAAGAGCTGACCAGCGTCTCCTCAGGGGTTCGCTTTCTTCGAGTACGTGGACGAGAGCGTCACAGATGTCGCCATACAGTCCCTCAGTGGTATGGAACTCGGCGACAAGTTCCTCGTCGTCCAGCGCGCCTCAGTCGGTGCGAAGCCCGGACAGTCCCCGATCCCAGGCATGTACGACCAGGCAGAGATCCCACGGCCGATTCTGCCCGCGGGCGACGTGGAGGGCACGGACGCGCGCATCCTGCTGATGCTGAACATGGTCGTGCCCGAGGAGCTCACGGACGACCAGGAGTACGCGGACCTGTACGAGGACATCAAGGAGGAGTGCGCCAAGTTCGGCGCGGTCGAGGACCTGCGGATCCCGCGCCCGGTGAAGCGCGACAAGGCGGGCTGGGGCGACGGCGGGCGCGAGAAGCTCAAGAGCCTCGCGGGCCGCAGCTTCGCGGGCCGCTCGATCATCGCGACGCTGCTACCGGACGACAGCAACACGACGCCCCCGCTGACCATTATCTTTGCGCCCCAGCCCGACGCGCCGCCCCCGCTGCCCCAGGACTGACTGAGCAGGTAATATGGGTGTGTCTGTTGTTGACTAAGCCTTGGTGCCGTGTTATCTTGAACGTGCCTGTTGCGTCGTTGTATTTATCTGCTGCCCTCTAGCCTCCTCTGGCGTGTCGCTCTGAATGCTATAGCCCGTCCGATGCAATACATATATTGATGATCTACGAAAGAGAAAACAAGAGGAGGAAGTGGCCTGCGTGGGGGCCGTTTTGGACGTCCTCGGTACCGTACCTTATCTGTCCAGCTGTTGCGAGACGAATGCATGGTGACTGGTAGTTATGCAGACGAACGTCGTGTCTGAACACGGCAAGTCACTGAACGAAGGCATGATGATGGTGCCCCGTGCGCGACCTCGGCAGGCGGAGATCTGTACATAGGTGTAAGAACTCTCGGTAGGTCAATGCCGTATCGAATACAACGCGCAAGTCCTCGAGGGCATTCTGTGCTTTACTGGCCGATGCATGAGCACGCTGCGCGATTAACTTGGAATATGTTCGTCGGACCGACGTCGGGAACGTCTTTTGAAAGAAGAGATGGGAAGTGTGGATGCCAACGTGCGTGTCACATCTTCTCCTGTCTCCACGACCTACCCCGTTTCATTTACAGACGGAAGAACTAATTCGATGTACTGTAAGTACGCACTTTCCCGCGAAGGGTGCGCGCGGTCGACGCGCCACCGGCCACCGTGATCACGTGCTGTGGCCACAGAGAGCATACATATGGGCCGGGCTCCTGCGAGGCTTGTTCAACCTTCCCCAGCACTGTTGTCATCTCTTCTCGTCTCTTCTTCCCTCGCCCCTCTTTCTTCTATCACACTCCCTCCCCGCACGAGTGCCGGCCTGAATCGTCATGTCTGTTGTCGCCGCCCCCCAGTCCCAGATGGTGAGAGTTGTCAATTATGCCCTAGTCGGGGCCACGCACTGATACATCTTCAGCGGTATTCGCTGGATGCACGACACGTCATCATCAACGGGACTCCCCTCCCCGACAACATCCTGTGCACTATATTCCAGTTCCTCGCGGAGGAACGAGCGCGGTACCGGGGCGGTTACTACAAGATCGCGGCCGTCGACGTCGTCCCTCTAGTCTGCCAGCGATGGCGCGCCATCGCGACTGTGAAACCACGACTGTGGAATACCATCGTCTTCCACGACCACACCAGCGCGATTAGCGTGCAGCGGAAGCTCTCGCTGTCCCAACAAAGCCGTCTGAAGATCAACATACAGCAGACAGATCCCAATAATGGGAACTCGCTCCAGGACTACGTAGCCTGTGCACGTCTGCTGGCGAAGGAGGCGTGGCGCATCCAGACATTCATGATACGCGGATTCAATTGCGCATCTCTAGCGGCGATTCTCAAGATCTTCTCAATGCCAGCCCCGGAGCTGAGGGAGCTGTATGTGGTTGGCCTAGACGGTGTGCAGCCAACAGGTACCGAGTGGCCACCGCTGTTTGGCATGGATATGCCTCGGCTGCAGTCTGCGACTGTGGTTGAATCCGCGGTCCCTTTATACCCTGGCAGCTTCCAAAACCTCATTAGGCTACGTCTACTCAGCCAAGGCAACCTCGATTTCTACGCCTTGATCATGCTGCTCGATGCTCTCCCATCTCTGAGATGGTTGGCTGTCAAGATGAAGCGATATAGCGAATGGGACCCTGACACCAAGATGTACACAGGGACCATTGCGCTGAACAACCTACGCGAACTCTACATCGAAGGGTGTCAAGACAACGTCCTCCGAGTGCTCGCGCCCCTAGCTTTTCCTGACACGGCACAGGTCTACGTTACCATCTATGGAGACAACGACAACATACCGCGACGTTATCGACAGCGATGCACCCATATGTGGAAGTTCACGAGGAATCTACGTACAGTGAATCTGGCCTACGTGGACGAAGTCTCCAACGGTTTGGTGACGCGCACCATATCGATCACGTGGAACGACCCCGAGATCTGTGTCAAGTGGGTCTGGTCGGCTGCGGAGGACAAAAGCGAGAAAGGACAGCCAGGCTTCTTCTTCGACATGGTGCTCGACTTGCAAAAGGTCGAGCAGATCAACATCACTCGACTTCCTACCGTGTACGCAGTCCACCCCCTCGAATGGCGACACCTCCTCGAACTCGTCCCGGCGCTCACAGTGCTATTGCTGCGTATGAACACCCACCGCCCATTGGACGGACCCGAGGGTAGGACGGACTTCCGAGTCGCCGAGATGGAGCACCATATTCTCCTTGCCCATTTTTCCACTCTATGGCAGGAACTTGGAGTTCTCGGCGGACAGGGTCCTCCGTTACTATGCCCAAATTTTCGCTCGTTACAGTCACCTCGTGACTGGATTCTGTTCCGCGAGTTCGTACAAGTGTGCGCGCCTCACATAAGTGCCCGTGCAGCCGCCGGTGCATCCATGGTGATCCTCAGACGTGGAGAGGATATGTTTTCGACGGAACGCCCGTATGGAACCGTAAGCCTAATCCGAGTCTCCCCTAGGAACCGTCTGCTGTGAGGGGAGACGTACGCCCACTGCGAGGAATTCCCATGAGGCTTTCGCAGGAGCAGGCACCTCGTCCGAACCTCGTCCGCCCATTGCTCCGTACAATGTTTCTACTATCATACCTATAGTATGCTGCTCCTCCATCGCTATCCCCATTTCAAGCTATCTCCACCGCTCTACTAGACTGATACTGCGTCCTCAAAGATATTGATTCACATTCTGTTCTGATGATACTGGATCCAGAGACATAATGATACTACATTGATCGCGTGCAGCCTCGTCTGACTATGCGAAGAGATTCTAGTATGCAAGCAAGCCTGGAGGTCCGATCCCTCCCGTAGTTCAGATGTCTATTCGCTCACCCGGATTTCAAACGGACGCGTTTCCCGCTGTAGGTGTACTATGTACACGCCGCCGCCGCCGTCCCACGACTGTTGGCGTCACAACAACATTTCA
This sequence comes from Fomitopsis pinicola, assembly GCA_001931775.1. Taxonomy (NCBI): domain Eukaryota; kingdom Fungi; phylum Basidiomycota; class Agaricomycetes; order Polyporales; family Fomitopsidaceae; genus Fomitopsis; species Fomitopsis pinicola. The sequence continues at coordinate 34,749 of MPVS01000036.1, forward strand.
CCTGAGGGCCCGATACGGTATAAACATTTGTAGGTTCACAAAGGACTCCACGAGATGGCGGATGGCATTGCGATCAATTCGTTGTGGACATGCAAGTGACATGTCCAGCGACTCAAATACATCGACTCGGACACGCTGCACTAAAATCTCTCTGGTAGCATCGAAGTCTAAACATCATAACCGTGTATGGTCCAAGCTGCTAGTAGCATGTATAGGCTAGGCGGGCGCCCGGGCCACTACTCCCCTTCGCTTTCATCCGAGGCTCATATCACCCTCACGTCATCCATCTCCAGCAACGCGACATTTTCCTGCCAGCGGGTTTCGCTAGTACAGACGCGCGGCTGGATTTCAACCGTACGCGACACGCTGATCTCCGCGCCTTTGTCCCCGAAGTATCGCCCGCATTCAAAGTGCCAGCAGTATATCCCGTGGGGGAAATGGGCAAGGTTGCGGAGCGCCTCTCTTAGTTGCTCGTTCGTGGCAGCGTCCCCTTGCGGCTCCGAGTCGATGCTCCTGTAAGCCTTCAGGAACCGGTGTCGGAGGTCTTCGTGCTGCTTGGACAAGCGGGTGACGGCGTCCTTCAAGTGATGCTCAGATTGTATTCGAGCATGGTTATCGCGACGAGATTGTGAAGGTCGATACCCGTTCTCTGCTCTCTGTTGTACGAGATAATATCCTGCGCATGTTCCGAGTCAGACGTTATAATCATCATAGTGGACATCATGAGGAGAACGACTCCGCGCACGTTGTCGATGATTAGCATATCAATAACGCATGTCTTCATCTCGACCATCGCAGGGTGGTTCACTACTTCGTCGGGGAGCTCCAACACCATGAGCGCGTAGAGGGGACGGAAACCGAGGGTATCCCGCCGGATAGCGAAGTAGTCATCCACCTGCCGGTACGCATCCGCGTCGCGGTCGGCGGCCTCGTCGATCACTGACTCGGTGTAAGCGGTGAAGTAGTCGATGAAGCGGCGCTGAGTTACAGGGCCAACTGCGCTGCTGTCGATAGCGCGCAACCAGAACCTGCCAGTGTGTAGACGAGAAAGTGAGTCCCTAGCAGGCATTGATAAGATGTTTAATCAACTGACTGCCGCGCTATCTCTCCCAGAGCTACCTCTCCATGCGGCCGCGGTGTATGTGGATGATGTAGCGCATCCATTGTGATATCGGCCATGATGCGGCACCCTCGCGCATCTTCTACGTCCGTGTAGTGGTCGTATACAAAGAGCAAGTTGAATAGATCGCAGCCCACTCTGAGTAATTCTAATGTGTGCGCATCGCACCTGTAAATCCAGGGATACCGTCTACAAATACAGAGGCCGTACCTTTGCTCGCGAAGGGATATGTTAAGGCACTTCCAAGGCCTATAATTGTTTCTCAGCGCCGATCACAAGGTTCAGGTGAGGCATCGGAGACTCACCGACGTTGAAGTTATCGAAAGTGCGCTGCGACTCAGTGCTGAAGGCATGGAAGGCACGAAACCACTCTGCAGAAGCAGTGATGACCTCTCCAGCGCATGGATTGACGCGCCTAGGCCATGGCCACGTGGAAAAGGTGTTAGGAAGTTGGTATGAAGTCGCGATGGCCATGATTCGATATCTGGCAGGCTGAGGAGGGTTTGCTGTGGGCCTAGTGGTGTATGCCTGGCTTATATACCGAGAAATCCGGTGAGGGGCTCTCGGAGCTCGTTCTACATTGAACTGTTAACTCCATGTAAGCGCTACTATGGATGACCGTTCGTGTCTCCATCTTAATCGAATGTCAAAATGGTAGCAAAGTCGCTCTCCGGAGTTGATTCATCGCAGCGGATTAGTGATACAAGCATACGTCGGCGTTGACACGCAAGAATGCGAAAATCGCGGCAGATGCAGGGGAGGTCTGACTCTGCGGTAGTTAGAGGTTTCGTCCGAAGAACCCGGCGGGGCGCCACAATCTCATTACACATGTAAATTAGTAATGCCTGTGCGTCCAGCTCAAATGCTAGTTTGACTTATCTGGCATGGCAAGCTGCATACTCGGTCGCTTGCTTCCGATGCGCCACAGGAGTCTTGATAGTGTTACGTAGAAACGGAGCTGCGAAACGAATGAAGACTTAGCGGCAGTTGGACCGGGGAATTCGAGACCGACTTACCGAGATGACCGGAGCCACATAGCTGCATTACTCCAACTTGGCTTCCAAACTGTATCAAAACGGAGGCCCTACCTTTGAGTGGCGTCGGTTTGCAGTTGACCGCGCTTTTCGAGGCTTCGTGGTTTATCAAGGAACTCAGAGTGGCCACAACTACTAGTAGATAAATACCGGCTTCTTCTTCAGGTCCTGAAACAAAGAAAGTACATGTGCGGCGTCGCATCCAATGCCTGGAGTCTGGACAAGCGTGTACCGTACCAACAGTGCAGGAGCCACCGAAAATAGGCTTGTAAAGGGGCGCCACCGGTGACTTGGCGTTCAAGTTTCCGAGTCTAGCAATACGTAGACTCTCTACAATGGTTCATATATTGTTCCAGCAATGGAGACCAACCAGAGTGCATCGCGGTCGTCGGGCGCCCGTGTCAGCGTGGTAGTCGCCCAGGGAGTGACAGGATGTCGGACGAAGGGTGCGAGTGAAAGATCGACTCCTCAAGGCCTCAGAGTTAAACGTTGACGCTCAAACCAAAGTTGAAAGTCCGAGTCCTCCTCGGTAGCGTGAGATCAGATCTCCTCGACCGGCTTGACCGGCCCGGAGAAATGGACCGGTTCAGGCGTTGTGTCAATTAGCGAGACATATGCAAGTTGAGAGCGCTTTCATGCATCTTGCTGGACTCCTCGGTGACCAAGCCTGTATCTGCGGATGCCTCCTTAAACCTCCTTAAACTCGTCCCGTGGCTCGAGGTGCTGGTAGAACTCAGCGGGCGGACTCAAAGTAGCACGGCACGTGACAAGGATAGTTCGGGCGTCACTCGCCGACTCTGTTACGCGTACCGTCCTTGCAAGTCACGGCAATATCCACTCACATATTGGCGAGTCCTTTTCCTGATGTCCTTTCCCACATTCCAGAACAGGACCATAGCATTCTCTCGTGAATCTCGGTCGACGCGGCGTGCTTAGGTGACAAATGCCGTCCATACCGATAGCTCAGTACCGACGACCCCTCGGGGCAGCGAGACTCGTACGAGTCACCCGAGCACTTGAATGTGAATCAGTCACGCGAGTGTACATTCGAGTCTAGAATTCGTCCATCACCAGGAGTTTCACATTCTCTTGCTTGAGGTCACAGGCTAGCACCCAACACTTGCGGCAGGAGCTCCACATCGCGCGACACACTGACCTCTGCGCCCTTGTGACCAAAGTATCGGCCGCACTCAAAGTGCCAGCAGTATATTCCACAAGGGAAATTGGCAAGGTTGCGGAGCGCATCTCGGAGCTCCGCGTTGGTCGCATCGTCCCATTGGGGCTCGAAGGTCCTGTATGCCTTCAGGAATCTGTCTTGAAGACTGATGTGTCACTTGAATAGGAGCGTGATAGCGTCGTGGATGCTCAGGGTTTGTTCAAGCATAGTGAGTGTGACCAGATCGTGTCGAGCGTCTCCTGATCGCTGCTCCATATTGTACGAGATGGTATCCTATCCAGAAGTTCATGAATAACCCTGTCCATTCTCATGGGCAAAACGTGCACGTACGTTGTCAATGATGAGCATATCAATAATGCATATCACCATTTCGACCATCGCAGGGTGGTATACTACTTCATCTGAAAGCTCTAGCACCATGAGGGCGTAGAGGGGTCGGAAGCCGGCGTTATCCCGCCGAGTAGCGAAGTAGTCTTCCACCTGTCGGTACACGCCCGCGTCGCGGTCGCAGGCCTCCTCAACCACCGAGTCGGTGTAAGCTGGCAGTGAAGTAGTCAATGAAGCGGCGCTGAGCCACAGGGCCAACGATACCACTTTCAATGACGCGTAGCCAGAATCTGAGCAGACGAAGTCGTTAGTTGTCGTTACTTGGCATGTGCACTGTCGAACTGACTGTCGTGCGATCTCTCCCAAGGCTACCTCATCCTGCGGCCGCGGTGTGTAGGGACAGTACAATGCGTCCATTGTGATGTTAGCCATTTTTCGGCACACTTGTGCATTCTCCACGTCTATGTAGTGGTCGAAAACAAAGAAGAGGCAAGTTGTACAAATCGCAGCCGATTCTCAATAGCTCTGGTGAATGTTACGACACTCTTACTAGTCTATGTCAAGCTGAATACGCTCTTTAAAACATACCTTGACTCGAGAACGGATAGGTCAGGGCACCGGCAAGTGCTGTTAATTGTCTCCGTCAGCGCCGTCTTTGAGCGTCAGAGGAAGTAATGAGGACTCACTGACATTGTACTTATCAAACGCGCGCTGTGACTCTTCATTGAAGGCATGAAGAGTACGCAACCATTCTCTAAATGCAGCCACGGCCTCTTCAGCGCAAGGATGGATACGCCGAGGCCACGGCCAGGTAGACATAGTGTCAGGCAAGTGGTAAGAGGTCGCAGCGGCCATTTCGATCGGATACAGGCAGGGGTGGTGTGCTGTTTAGCCTCGCCATGTCTGACCGCATTATATACAGAGTCTGCTGGCAAGAAAATGTGACTGGGAGCCTGTCGGAAGAATAGACGGTGTTCATCAAGAGCAGCCGGCCTGGGCATGCTGAGTGAGCTCTCCGATGTTTCTGTCGGACTGGTGCGACCCTGACTCGAGGTATTTGCGGGATAGCGTGAGTCGCGGCCATTTTCGACAACATGGCAATCATCTGTCCCATGCCAGATAAGCTTCCGATCGTTCGACAATGAAGTACCGTACTGACATTGCGGTACGTTATCGCCTCGGACTGAGTCAATTGCCGACTACGCTCCAAACACTGTCAATAGATTCCGAGTCGGAGGCGACACAACTTATCAGCTTAGGTCAATGGTTCTCAACTAGAAGGCTACCCGTGCTCCACACGGAAGCAAGTATCAGAACTGAGGCTGTGAGGGAAAACAGACGGCGTGTCACGGTGGATACGGCAGCCAAGCACCCTCGTCGGGCTGCGTTTATCGAGCCCTCACGCCCTTCGCCGCCCGGGCAGTTCGGGCTACGCCCAGGAGAGCCGCCTTGCATGTGTACTCGTCCACTAGCACATCATCGCCCAATATTCGGAGACCTTTACACAAACACAATACAGTCTCTACGCAAAAAAACACTGTGAAGCTAAAGCCGCGCGGCAGTTGAGCAAGACAAATGCATCCATACCTGCAAAGCAGCATGGAGGTACTAACTACTTACGTGAGAGGAGGCCCCGAACATTGGAAACCATCATGTTCTTATCCAGCAGGGCATCCCGAGAACTGTGGGATGCAACTCCTGCCGTTGTCGCAAAGCAAATGAAGTTAAGATGGGCTTGCAGCGTTCGCCGTCTTCACCCTCATCATATGGAAAGGCGCTGGGCGTGCGAGGGATGCTCCCAATCAAGCGCCCGGCGTAGTGGAGAGTCTCCGCGGTATCCACATCAAGGCTTACCGAAAATGGTAACTGTGGAGACCATGCTCCTCTACAGTAGGCTCTACTATAGAAGATGATCGATCTGGTTCCTCCTAGTCTCCCCTAGGCAGACCCTAAATACGACCTTGATGAGGGGAGGGAGGGCGGTCGTATAAGGGTCTGCTTCAAAACGCGCCCGCGATACCGTAAGGCGACCTTCGGGCCTGTGATGTGATGGCCGGAGATGCCAGTGGCTGCGGCAGAACGGCGGGTAGCTATTGCCGCTATGCCGGTGGCTGCCTTAGATCTCTTTGCGATATAGCACATACTGAAGAATGCAAAGTCCTAACTCTAATATACACGCTGTGTAACCACCTCGACACCACAGACCACGCAAGAGCCATGAACGCGTGGTGTAACCCCTCTGCACGGATCCCAACCCATCCTAGTCATCCTCCGAGCCAACCAGATCACTCCGAGTCTCTAGCGTCGCCCGAACACATATGTCGGCACGGGTAAACCCCAAGACCACCGACTGGCGGGTACTCCGGAGTGCACCCCCTGCAGGTGCAGGGGACGGGTTGAGGTACAGTATTTCTTGCCTGGCACGTTGGACATATGCATATCTCATTGGCCGTAGGTTTTGCAAAGGTAGTGTCGAGTTGCCGTAAGAATACCCCATGCTGCCGCCGGGGGGTTGTAACAATGAGGATCCAGCCTTGCGTTTCTGGGCTCGCCGCGTATCAGTTGAGGCTGTTGGTGCGCCAGATTCGAGTGCTTTTAGAGCTCGCTGAATCGCGTTGCGAGGAAGATACACGACACAGCGTGTATCATAGTTGCGTCCGTCACGAATGTGTCCGCCCGCTGCACCATGATATCATTCGGGCTATCGGTTGTCGTGGAAGCTTCAAGACCAGGCGCCATCGTGTCCGACGTGCGAATGGTAATGCGTGAGCGGTTGTCGGATGCATTGAATGGGAGCTCGAGTGCTTGCTTGCTATAGGCATCAGGGCCCAGTGTGGTAAAGATGCGGACATGTTCGTTGCGATCTACGAGGCCTTCGCTCTTGTTCTACATGTATAAAAACACACGTTGGGAAGACGTGATCGACTCGCAAAGTACGATCGCGCAACGGCCAGGAGGGAGTCCAGTCTAGCTCTGGGAACATGTATGACTGACGCGGGCAGCGGTAGGGTCGTCCAAGAGCACACGGAAAGCGGGAGTCGCCAGCTCCTCAGGCGAGAGCAGTAACAGTGCGGTTCCATAGCGAGGCTTGTTCCATAGGTCCTCGCGTCATGCCCTAGTAGCCTTCGTAGCGTCCGCGTTGTTGACAATCATCGTGAGACCGTCTGCCTGGAACTTTGGCTCCTGTTGTGTGGTGCTGAGTACATGGGCACGGGACTCCGAGAGTGGATTTGAATTTGAACACACCATGTCCAATGTTAGTAGCAATTACCCCTGTATCACGGCGGCATCCATAGCATGAACGGGTGGCTAGATTACATCGGCAGATAGCTGAGAGGAGAGGGTTGCGCAGGCAAGAGTCGTAAGCGGGGCTTGCGCAGCTCGCGCAGCTCTAGACACGCGCGCAAAGCCTCTAGTTGAACGACTACATTTGAGGCTTCCAGCGGAATAGGTGTCGAGCGTGCATTTTGAGACAGACTAGGTTCCTCCGTACTTCAGTACATATAAGAGTTAGTGGTGGGCCAACAACGGGAAGCTGGCTCACAAATTGTCATAGTACACTCACAGTGAATTCCTTCCCCATAATCTGACCTACAGCAAAGAGTACATTGAATTGCCTCATGGCTCGCTAGCTTCCTTGCCATTCGTGTGGCCCGGTAAATCCGAACCCAAGTCGGCTTGTAAGATTATCATGCCCGCCATGATAGGGCAAGTACTGGTACCAGGCATTTCAACTCAGCGACAACGAGATGAAACAGGCGGCTACTTAGCTGAAGCAATGAATTGTAATGCGATGCTATAGTAGATCAACCCAAATCGGGCACACACTGCTCAAGGTCTTGAAGGAGCCGCGGGGTGCTCAGCGTTACGATGCTACCGTGAATAGACGTGAATCCGCGGTGGTCAGTTGTGAATCCATTTACTTATCAGGAGAGCCGTATAGCGGAGACGCGATACTTCCTTCACGATATGCGGCACTCGGGGGCTACACGGGCTAGAAAAGGATATGCAAAGCAGGAGGATGTGGGACATTGTATTTGCTACTAATGCTACATGCCGTCTGGCCGTGGGACTCACCAGACGTTGTGGATATGCATCATTCAGCGAATGCGATGAACTAACCGAAGCATTAGGACCCAGGGAAAGAGTGTCATGAAGCGGATATCCATTGCCCTAGCGGCCGGCTCGAGGGTATAATGGTTGGTCCGTGCAATAATAGACTTAGCGGATGAAGTATAGTGAAGTACAGATACGTGAAGGTGAAAATTGCAACAGGATAATAGCGATGCCACATGATATATACCAAACCACTAGGACCATACGATAGAGTCAGATTCGCTGCCGCACTGCCGGCTGAGGGTGTCCGTTGGGAAGGAAGGGATGTGCACCTTCACCGCTGCTCCGCGCCGCAGCGTACGGGTTCACCATGGACGATGGTCGACTAGGCACCTGTCCTGTATACGGCTGACGCTCCGGTGATGACCACTCTTCCTCTTTCTGCGGCGGACGTTGAGGCTGCGGGGCATGGATGGGCGTCATAGCCTGGGAGGCTGACGGTAGAGGAGCGCCCGAGGGCAGCGGGTACGAGAACGATGAATGCTGCAGCGCCGGTGCAGACGGAGGCTGCCGTGATTGTGGTTGGCCATTGCGAATCGGGTTATCTGAGGGTAATGAATTCGCTATCGCCGGCCGATCCTGGTATTGGGGATTGGTCTGCGCTCTGAGGAAAGTGTAAGCGTCATGTTAAAGGGTAGCGCCGTCACTGACGAACCTGGGTGGCATTGAACGCATGTCTTCGGGCCGCGGCGTGCCTGGGTTGTGCGACGCTGGCCCCGATATAGGAGATGTAACGAGAGGCGTGCGCCCACTGGCCTTGAGGCGCAGGTACGTGTCACACTTCTTGAGGAACTCTTTGCTAGGAAGGTCCAGGCTGTTGGCAAAGTACTCCTGATCTCGCAGGATCGAAAGGAAGTCTTGCGGTACGCAGTTGAACTCATCCTGATGCTCTAGCAGAGTGGTTACAACCGGTATCGCCACCAGACTCTCGTCTCGCGCGGCATCCCGGCCTCTGGAGTAAAGGATACTGGGGCAAATGACCGTTGCCAAATTTTGCAGATCCATTTTGCTCCCCGTCTCTGTGTCTAGATGGGCGAAGGACGCAACCCACTTCAAGAACACAAACAAGACCTCCATGGTGTCTCTATGCGCCTTCGGCAGAAGGAGGGTAACCATATGCAGCATCCGGTTCCGTTCTTGTTCAGAGGGCAATGCTAATGATCGACCAGTCAGGGTTAAATCGTCAAGACAGACGTGTAGACGTACATTGCGAGGCAATAAAGAGCCGGTGAAGCTTGAAGGTCAACAACGGCTCTGGAAGCTCGCGGAAGAACTTCTTCAGCAGCGCGGCTAGTTGTACCGCGTTATCTTGTGTGTAATCTACTGATGAAGGGTCGCGGTCGATAGCTTCGATGACCTGATTGAGACGCCTGATGTTGCCATTTCGCCGGAAGATACCCTCAACAGACATATCTGTGGTTTTGGTATTAGCTTCGTTACGCCGCGGCGCAATGAATGTATCAGCTTACCCATCTGTCGCATAGCAGAGATCACATCGTCAACAAAGCTCGGGATCTTCATCGCAGTCCGCGAAGCTCCAAGCAACGACTCTGCACCCTCCCTCTCAACCAGAAGTTCGAGTGGTACTCCGAAGACACCTGACGAGTAGTTAGCGACAGTGACACATTCCGGACGATGCTGTCAAAAATACCTTTCTTCTTGACGTTCTTTTTGTCGCTACCCGGCTTGAATAGCCGATTCCAGAAGGTGCTCTTCTTCATCTCCACGAGCTCGAGAATCTCGTCGAGGTCGAACTGGTCTTTGAGCGGTGAGCGTTGCAGCATCAGCACAGCGCAGTGCTTGACCAAGGAGAGCTCTAGATTGTCGAGCTCCGAGACGAACGGTACAGAACTCTGACGAGGGAGCGAGCGGCGCTGCTCGCGTGCCTGCGCAGCCTCCACGATTTGTGGGATATCTGCAAGAGTAATACCGTCCTCGACGCCGCCTACAGGGTCATCTTCGCCTCCAGCAGGTGACGTAGGCGCAGACTCATCGACGATCATGACCCCTGTATTGTTGCGCGCGAACGGAGGTCGAATCATTTGCCCTTGGGGATTGGTGTCAATCGTCCCAGGCGGCGTGCGTTGCGGCTGTAAGGGTTGCTGAGGCGACCTCTGTTGCTGTTGCCTGGACTGTGAGGGCATAACGCCATGGGGAGTCGCACGGAAGGAGTTAGACGGGACAAGTTCGTGTGGCCGTTGAGGGCTCATCACGTCGGATGACTGCGCTACCTTGCCCGTTGGACTCTCGACTACTGTTGATCGTCGAGGAACACGAGCTGTGGCAGAGAGCTTCCGGTCTAGGTGTACGGACTTGAGCCTGTTGATCTCGCCATCACGGTAGGGGTCCTCCTCCCTGTGGTTTGCGGGTTGACTACTACTTGGGGCTGAAGAAGGCGTCAACGGTAGACCCCATAACATATGCGCACGACATACCTGGTGCGAGCTGGACCACGCCACGCTTCTTGAGCAGCACATACAACCGGCGAAGTGCAACGTTGAGCAAGAATGCATACTGTTCTAGCCGCGAGACGGCTTGGAACCCGCTCCTACAGCCACTGTGGCCGTGCTCGGTGCAATATATGACGGCGGGGACGGTGCCAAACGAGCTCGTGTCCTTCATCGAGTCGACCTCGAAGACAAAAAGTGCGACATTCGCAGGTGGTCGCCGAGCTGTAGACAACTTCGGGGTCTCCTTCTCTTTGTCCTTGTCGTCCGGAGACTTCGGCAGCACGGGCGCTGGAACAGCGGCAATCTTCCCGCAGGTAGCACATTGTACGCATTGTGAGTGCCACCGTTGGTAGGTCCCTAGCCGGACGCAGTCCTCCTCAACAGTCTGGTTGCACTTGACGCATAGGTCAGACGGCGGGTTGACCACGTTGACCTTTGCCAGGTTCGGGTCTCGGGGCCCGCTCGCAAAGGGGGACTCGCCAGCACTCTCCGGAGCCAGACTCCTAAAGCCGAACGTGACGCCTTGCGTACCATAGTTACTGTCGCCCTCTATAGGTACCATGATCTCGCCGTTCGCACGCTTCATCATGCGCTTCGCGCTGGGGCTTCCCCCTTGAACGGCGAGCATGTGCAGTTTGTCGAGGAAAGAGGTAAGAGCCTCTTGGACGTTTTGCTCCCGCTCCAGCTTGAGAGCGCCCGTGAGGGCTATGCGGATCAAAATCTTCAAGTAGTGCGCCAGCCCAGTCACTAGCGCAAGAAGCTCTTGCGTCATACCCATGCGCCGTGCTCCCGTTTCTTGTGTGTGAGAAAGGAGTGTGAAGAGGTCGACGGTCTTCCGACAAAGCATTCGAGCCTCGCGTACGTGGGACATACCTGAGTGGACGGTACGGGCGTGCCCAGAATGAGGGGGGCAATCAGCTGACAGCGATGGTGCATGGAAGAGCTGAGCTAACCCTTCTGCTTGAGACGCGCGAAATGCCACTCCAAATCGTCGATGGTGGCAAAGAGTACCTCGACATGGAGGATGAACTTTTCTGCCATCCGTATCGCTTCGAGATACTGGCCATTGCTGACTTGCCGAAGCATGTCGGAGATACACGCAGCACTCGATTCCTCGAACGCAGACAGGACACTATACGCCAGTCAAAGAAGCACCAACAACCTAAGGATGCACTCACGTCCAGATCCGATAGACTTGCTGTTCCATTCGGATTTGTTTGTCCTTCAGGGAAGTTGCAGTCTCCCTCCGCTCTTCCTCCACCCATGGAGGCTCATCAGGGTTCAGTGAATTGTCGTCGTTTGGTGGCAGAGCAGGTCGCCGAGCGACGACTTTGACGTTCCAGAACTGAATGCATAGACGTATGAAGAAGGTGAAACCGGATGAGCTGCGATTTGACGGACCTTGTTGATCATATAACACTCTGGATGCCAACACTCGTCCCTCATATTGCGGTTGATCTCGACGAACTGCTTCAGGATGGCACTGTTGCACCCCGCGCATTTCGTCGCAAACCGGGTAGAATAATGATAGTGGCAGTAGACATCCGCTTCGTGCTCGTAGTACGAGTCCTGCGGACCAAACAGTGTCGGGCACACGGAGCATGTGAAATGCTCTACGTGAAACTTTTTGTCTATGGGATATGCATCGTCAGATATCGAGCGAATGATCACACAGCGGAGTACGTACTGCACGCGGTTATGTAACTGCCTCGCAAAGCCTGACCACACTTCGCACAAATCAAGTTCAGACGCCGAAAATAGTCCCTCTCGCATAGCGGATGTTGTTTGCCGTCGGGTCCATCGATCGGAAAGAACTTGGATGCGACAACGGTACCACAATCCTGTCCACGGATTGGCGACAATGAAGACGTAGATCAGAGGTAGACAGAAAACTCACCATGCACTTGAAGCAGTTCAAGTGGTATACTGTACTGAGGGCTCGCACGAACGCTCCCTGCATCGCCTTCCCACAAGCGGAACATGGTCTGCCAAGGTAGCGATAGTCAGAACGCCGAAACAATGAAAGTCGTGGCGTATGCGAACGCCCACGAGTATGTGTGGAGGTAGCTTTATCAGAGGAACTTACGTAGATGCAGCGCTAGTGCTCGTGTGTGTAGTCGACGTACCGGCCCCACCGCTTCCACCTGGAGCGGAGCCCGTGGAATGTAGCGAAGAGTCGGAGTGGACACTCCCCGGTCGACCCTTCCCATTGTCTGAGTGATCGGACGAGGACTGATTATTGGAGTTCGACGTGCCCGGAGTAGTCGGTCGACTGGCGGTCAAGTAGCCTCCGGAGCGAGTCGAGTAAGGGTCTGATGAAGCGGGATCAGTAGTAAGAGTCCGGGAGCTCGATCCTGAGTGATTGAGATCTTCGCTCCGTGCGTGAGGGTAGTCATCGCGGCTGGACTTTCTCTGCTGATCAGAGTGGTAGGGGGTGCTGACTGTCGAAGCCCGGTGAGGCATGCGAACCCGCTCTGGGGGCTGCGAGATGCCAGTAGGTGAGGTAACAAAGGAGCCATTACGGGGAGAAGATGCGGGCGACTGGTCGCGCGGCTGCGGAGGGGGAAAATCCGAGGCCATGTAGGCTAAGGCGGAGGGATCCTCGGACGGGTGAGAGTCACCAGCAGGTTGCTGCATAGGTCGGCCCTGGCTGGAATAGCTGCTCATAGAGGGCGTCGCCGGCGAGGCTCACCAGGGCCGGAGGAGGTATGCGGGAGAGGGTGGGCCGCCGGTCGGTCGTCGTTGTCGTCCGCGGTGAGCACGAGGGAAAGCAGCAATACTGGAAACAGCGCAGGCAGAGCAGCGACCTGGCGTGACATTCTCCGTGACCCAGGGCAACAGTGTTACGGTCACACTTGTTCTCGCGTGATGAAGGGGCGCTACTGCTGGCATCGCAACTCAACAGTTTCACCTCCGATTGTTACGTGTTGGAACCAAGATTGAACAACAAATTTTCAACTGCTTTTGTCACTCGGCTTGTTCCCGACAGTGCTCGGGCTTTGCAGAATGGAAGGTCCAGTGCGTACGTATGATAGGCTTCTGTACTGCATATTCGAACTATACTTGCTCCGATACATAACGTTAACGTTTGCAGCCTTTGTGACAGTCGATCTGCATTACTCATGGTGTTATCAACTAATGCATAGCAGCGATCTCGTGCTTCTCGGTACGTGAGCCCAAAAAATGCTACACTGGAGTGGTCAGCCGGACCTTCTTGCCACCTTGTGGTCTTTTCTCTTGAAATCATGGAGGAAAGAGATCAGAGTGTAGCAGCATAGGTTCGTCCGCCAGTCTATCTTACGCATCCACATGTGCTTGAGCTCGTGTAGGCAGAGCTATGTCAGTGGGACACCAGACGCACTGACATACTTACCCAATAAACGTTTCCATTCTGCTGGAACGGTCTGACGTTGACAAGTCGATCGATCCGCACGCGTCAATGCAATCGAGCGTGACGGCCAGACAGCGCTATATCCCTCGTAGAGGCCGAAGTCGCTCTGCCGCTCTGGAGCATGGCCGAAGGTGTCCATACATTGTCTCCTCTCAGTTAATACGAGCAGTTAGACCAGCACGGTCAGAATGCAGCAGTCTCGTCCGCGTTCAAGATGAGAGTCGTGAAGAAACGTATCATCTCGATGAAATTTTGTGCGTCACAAGCTGGACCAATTGGAGGTCAGTCGCGTGCCAGGGGCAGCAAACGCAGAAGGGGATATCACCTTCGTTCACCGTGTGCACGCCGCTCAAGCTGCTCCCGTTGCCTGCGTTGTAATGCGTGTACCGGAAGATATGCGGCGTGAGCTTCCAATAGTACCGTGTATCTGCGCACAAACGTCAACGGCAACCTCGATGGCCAGACTCATCGCGACCTACCTGTGTTGCCAGACACGAGACTAGGCACCACCGTGATGCCGTCCTCCGTCAGGCCGCGATGGGCGTTGAACGTCGACTTGATCGTGCCCGAAAGCAACTGGAACGGGGCCGCATCTGCGCCAATCGGCGTGATGGGCGCGGGCTCCAACGCGGTGCCCCATGCGTCGCTGAGCGTCAGGGAGCCGTAGGCAGGCGCATCGCCCGTGATGCTCTCCCCGAACGCGGTAAACGAGAGGTTGAACTTCGCCGCCAAGTCCTTGAACGCGGCGACGGTGTGCTTTTTCACTGCACCAACGGAGCTACCGGGACATGTCAGTAACTATAAGGTTTGTGTGGCGGCAGGGTGAATGGTGCCAAGGAGCGCTATACGGACCTGTCGGTAGCAACACGGTGGTTAATGACAGCGAAAGCGTTCTCGGGAAGGGCGTTCGACTTGACACCACCCCCGATAATGTCGACAGCCTGGGTAGTGCCAACGAGCGCCTTGAATGTAGGGTCCTTGAACAACTCGTCTTGGGCCGCCTTAAGGGCCTTGTCAGACGAGCTAGCCTTCTTCAGCGAGCTACGAAGGGTAGCAGGTAACTCCGGTGCGTGAGCCGCGAGGCATTCTGCAGTCCAGTAAGGAGGAGTGCCGCGAGCGAGCTTTGCCTCGATGGCATTGTTCTCGTAGTGAACAAGTAGTTCGGCGAGTATCCCGATGGTCTTGTGGGCGTCAGAGCCGTCAATATGGATCACTACCACAAAATTCACGATGGACGTACTGTGTGAGCGGGCGGGACACTGGAGTGACCGCCAGGCGCTGCGAGCTCGGCGCGCACGTCAATGTAGCCTTTCTCGGCGATTGAAGGGAGGGCAAATGTGCCTCCGTATTGCTCGGAAATCTTGCCTGTCATTCAATGCTTCAATACGTCAAGGATCAATGAAGTGGTGCATACCCCACCCCCTTCATCGACGAGCAGTGCAAAAGCGTTCTCTCCGTAGGTGGAGAGTAAGTAGTCGCCAAGAGCTGCTGCACCCTGGAGCAAGAGGAATGAGCGCCATATCTGCCGATCTTGGTGCGGCGACCTGCCTGGCGACCGCTGACCTCCTCATCGAAGCCGAAGGCCAGAACAATGGTGCGGGTGGGCTGAAATCCCTGTTCCAGCAGCAGCTCGATCGCCGTCCTGATGCACGGTAAGAAGCCTGTGAAGCCACCCAGAGCGTATCACGTACAGTATGCCAATCAGGCCGCTTTTGTCGTCCCTGCTACCGCGTCCCCAGACGTACTTGCCTGGCACTGGCGTTAGTTGGGTCCGGCTTACTGAACCGGGAGCCTTACCATCAAAGTAGCCAGAGAACGGCGGGTGTGTCCATGAGTCGTAGGTGTCGGGGTTGACAGGCACAACGTCTAATCAATCGCAAATGAGCCTCCCGCAGATTGCTGGGTCAAACAGTTGCCAACCCTGGTGGCCTGCCAGCAGTAGTGGCTTGAGTGCCTCGTCGGCACCATCCCACACGTACACCAATCCGTACGTATTGACTTTGGTCAGCTTCAAGGAGGTGTGACTATGAACAGGTGCGACGGTGAGTGTGTCGGCGGAATGTTAGGAGAGACACCAACACTCGAGGGTACGCCTTGAGCAAGTACTCGTGGAAAGGCCCAAACGTGTCCCACCGAGGATCCTCACCAATGGGACCCAGGTCGTCGTAAGATTGCGTGCTATGCCCAACAAATGAGGCCAACGGAGCGCCATGACACTATACAACAGAGGGACATACGGAATACGAACAGCCCCGCCCAACAGCTCGACCGCCCTCTGTAAGAACGCTTCGGTCTTGTACGTCTGGCTAAGCGTCTCGAAAAGCCGCGTGTTCTTGCTCGGGCTGAGAGCA
Source organism: Fomitopsis pinicola (assembly GCA_001931775.1). NCBI lineage: Eukaryota > Fungi > Basidiomycota > Agaricomycetes > Polyporales > Fomitopsidaceae > Fomitopsis > Fomitopsis pinicola. The sequence goes on from MPVS01000036.1 coordinate 50,715, forward strand.
GCTACCTGCGGGCACAAGGACGCTAAGTCTCCTTCAGGTTCAGCCCACAAAGCAGGAATGCCATTGGTCGCAGGCTGGAACGTGTAGCAGATGGCGGATGCGAAGACAAGTGCAAGGATCCACTGCCAAAGTCGCGAGAAACTACGCCCCCGACTGTGTAGCTGGGCCGGTGGAGGCAGCCCAATCGATGGTGCGCGACCTTTCTCTTCGAAGGACGACATGACGGTTCCGAGGACGCGTCGGATGATCGTTCACGGTTCCACGTCTCGAGTATATATACGAGTCACATTTCGTTATCCTTGGCGGCCATTGCGGCACGGCACACCGGTGGCATATGCAACTTTCCAGGGGTCTGGAGATAAGAGGTGTCCGTTGGAGGCAATGAGATAATTCGTTCTGTGTGCTTGAGAAATACCGAAGGGCTTCCGGCCGTGAATTCGGTTCATCCATCAAGGCCTCAGATATGCAAAGGGGTTCTCCGGATGACGCATTCCCCCGAAAGCGCAGAGGTAGCTGGGCTGTGAAGGAGGTAGCATAAGCTCTCGCAATATTAGAGCCCGATGGGCCTGGCCTAGTGAATAGCAGGTTGAAAATCATCGACAAATCCAGAGAGCTCGAGGTTGACATCACCCAAGTCTGAGAACTTCAACTTGTTTGTTCGGTGCGCTGTAGCGAGACCCCGCGGACCCCGACCGGACGGAGGGGTGCACAAGGTCCCAGCAGGAGCCGGATCGGGCATCGAATTTTTGGTCGCGAGCCACCGCGGACTTGACCAGAGTCTGAGCGCGCTGGCGGACGTCGACGACAACGAGCAACTCAATGGGCTATGTGCAGAAACGGCTGGCTTCGACGGCCGCAAAGCTAGCTGTTCCTCCCTCCCACGTCCATGACTTCCTCTCCAAAAAGCCTGCTGCCTCGTCCGACTTCTTCGACGCACAGACGTGGGCCGCTGTCCAGCCCCCTCCCGAGTCCGCCCTCACCGCGTTCGCCCACCGGATAGGCCTTGCGGATGTCTTGCGGACCCCGGACGTTGTCCGGCAAACATGCACGCACCCCTCCTTCGTTACGCTCCACATGAGACACTATCCGGACAAGCCACAACCCGCCACGAACGCGAACCTCGCAACTCTTGGTAACTCGCTACTGGGGCTCTTCGCGACGGAGCACATCAATGCGACGTATCCTCATTTGCCTACGCGCGTGATGAAGGCCGCGGTCAGTGCCTATGTGGGTGGAACGACGTGTGCAACAGTAGCAAGAGAGATGGGTGCGGCGTCATTGCTCAGGTGGCAACGGACAGTGCGTACCACGCGACTTATTGAAACACCTTCACCTACTCATGGAGTTCTGTATCTAGCCACCTACACTGACGAGGCCAGCCGTCTTGCATCCGGATGCGCTCAGCTCGGTGCCCCGCGCGCTCACGGGACTAGTCTACAAAACCCGCTCGCTGCTGTCCGCGCGCAAGTTCGCGCAGAGATACTTCCTGAGCAGGGAAGTTGATCTGCGTTGCATGATCAAGTTCCGAGATCCTCGTCTGGCACTGATGTACACCGTACGAAAGTTCGGGCGGGAACCCCCAAGATCCAGGTAGGCCATACACCCCTCCACTATTCTCTATAACAAGTATGCTCATTCGCTCCTGCCTGTAGACTGCTCAAGGAGACGGGTCGGTTTTCAAACTCTCCCATCTTTGTCGTCGGTATCTACTCAGGCGCCGACAAGCTGGGTGAGGGCTTCGGCAGCTCGCTGAAGATGGCAGAGTTCCGGGTGCGTCCAGCTGACATCAGTCTTCCGTACACCCATTGACACTGCGTGCAGGCGGCAGAAGACTCTCTGCACCGACTCTACCTCACACGACAGCCACCACACTTGGTGCAGCTGCCAACCTCGACCTTTCCCGCAGGGCAGGGCAACGTCTTTGAGCTGGACGGCCCGGAGGGCTCCTACGAGCCCAGCGTGATCAGCGATGCGGAGGTGCTCTACGGCAGTGCGGGGCGGACGGGCACGCAGACGCCCGGCAGGCACACTCTGGAGGGCGACGAGGGGGATATAGAGGACATATTGTAGTATGCATGCAATGCTCATAATGCTGATAATACGGGGCTTTCGAGTGCTATGCTCTGCATCCTGCTTTTACAGTATGACTCGTCTGGAGGGACCGACGAACACTTGGGTTTACATGCCAGCCCTGCCAGCGTCAGAACTGTCAACGAGCATTCTTTTGGCGGTCTCCAGAAGCAGATATTGCACTGTCTCCATGTATGCTCGAGCAGGTCATTTATTCAACAAGGTGGCAGGGAGTCAAAACATGGTACAGCTTTTTGGCAATACAACACCAGGTAAGTCATGGAATGCTTGCTGCGTTACTTAAGGGTACTTGTGTTGAACAGCCCTAGAAACTGATCAACGCGTGACAGTGCCCTCTCAGTATTGAAGCAATTTTGAAGAGCATAATTCAGGAGTCGAAGTGCCGCCAGCGGTGGCGGTCATACCTTGCTCGCACGCCCACAGGGCCACAGATGTGGTCAAGGAGAAGTCAAAAAGGCATGCAGTCCAGCGCAACGACTATCCGTTGAGCGGCGTCGGTGTTTACATTGCATCATTTGAGCTGCTCTGCACCAGACCTGCTCTTCCTACCACCACAGCCTTGTCTAGGTAACTCGACTGAGGTTGCGTGACAGCCGACTGGGAGTGCGTTACCTCGATATGGCCTGGTGATTTCTCTTGCGCGACTGTAGAACTGCGGCTGGCCCTGGCCGTGTCTCGCAAGACCACACCAGACGGGGACTAGAGAGCTTATAAGTGAGGTAATAGGAAACAAGTATGGTGATATAGAAGAGACAGAGACGAAGAGGAGGCAGACTATGGGGAGACTGGTGGTGCTGTGGCGGATTTCGAACGTCGATGTGGGAGGCTGAGTGTTAGCGCGCCTCGCAATGCAGAACGTCGCGCATCTGTTCTGAATGCCGACACAGCAGATGGTATTTTTTTTGAATCTCTTCAACGTCCTCGAGGCCGAGCCCTGTGTGGACGAACCGCATTGGTGCTGACCTTGACCGACTCCCGAAGCCAACTGTCAGGACACAGATGGTAGTCGCACAAGGGCCACAAGCCGTCCCATTCTTCAGGTGCTGTACACACTGAACAGGGATAATCGGACGTCAAGCCTTCACTCGCCCTGCACGCCGGTCAGCGTTACGCTGGTCAAGCTGATACGCCACCGATCAACACTCGACGACGCGACAATCGCGAGCGCACGCACCCAGTCCTTCTTGCAATCCCGATATGCTTGAAAGAAGTCAAGGCATTGATTACGGTCGTAGTCATTTCGGTTCATGCATTCCAGAGAGGCCTTCGCGGCGCGGTCGCAGGGACTACGATGACTTCATTAGTCGGATTTCCGGTGACACGCAGAGTGAATGGGCACGCACTCAACAAATTTAGATTTGACACGACCCTACGACGCAACTCGAGTGAGTTCATGTCCCGGCAAGTAGCCCCTCGAGCCGTACCTCGAACTTGTCCTGCCAGTTGTCAGGCTTGACGTTCTCCATAGGGTGCGGAAGTTCTTCCGACCCTGTTTTCGTCGCCAGCTTTGCCATGGTCGCGGTCGTTCTGTGGTGCTCAGGGATGGGGAAGAGCTAGAGGGGCATGGCCGTGGTGCCAGAAGCAGCTGCCTTGAGCCGTTCGCGGCGTCCCTAACAAAGGCCACACGTGACCGCATCCGCATGTGGCACGGTGACCGACTTGAGCGGAGTCGCCAGTCCATTGCGCAGACCCCCGGCCTGCTCCTCTTGCTCTCTGACTCCCATCTCAGCCGAACGACATGCCCACAGAACTCCCGTATGCTGCGGACGCGGAGGTGTCGCTGTCGTACGACGAGCTAGAGGTGCGTTGCACATCGCCGCACCGTGCGCAATGGCCCATGGACCGTGTCTTGTTAGGTCTTGCGTCTGCAGTACCAGAAGGAGCTCGCGCAGTCGCACGTTACGATACAGACGAAGTTCAATTATGCGTGGGGCCTAGTAAAGAGCCCACTGCGGGAACATCAAGTGGAGGGTGTGAGGTTATTGCAAGGTGCGTTCCAACCCGTTCACTCCCGAGCTCCTCCAAAACGATCCCCTCTTTCTACAGATATCTATCGTTCTGAGCCCACCAGGAGAAGGGAGTGTCTTTATTACCTTGCTCTGGGGTACTACAAGATGGGAAACCACGAGGAGGCGAGGAGGTTCAACTGTGCGTAGCCTTCGTCCGAGTTCGCTCCTTGACAGAGGCTAAAGTTAGTTTGATCCTATCTCACGCCGCTCGACGCATCAAACCCAACAGCACTCTTGATGGAGAAGGAGCCAGCGAACCTTCAGGCACAGAGCCTGGCATGGCTCATTGACCAGCGAGTAACCCGAGGTTCGTGCTCTCTCCTGTACGTCTGGACTGCATTTTCACAACACTGATCTCCGCCCCTCTTCTCCCATCTCGCCCACTTCGCTTATAAATTATGCCGTACGAATGCAGAGGGTTACATCGGTATGGCATTGGCGGGCGGAGTAGCTGCAATCGGCACTATTCTCCTAGCATCCCTCATACGGCGAGCAGCCCGCAAATGATATCACGCTTTGTCTCTGACCTCCGCCTCTCGGGTCCTCACTTCGCACCGCCTCAATTGCCTTGCGGCATGCGCTCCGCTCGCCCGCCCGCACGGACGCTCCCGACTCAACGCGCTGATCCTCTGCTTTCCTGCACGTACGTTATAACGATGTATAGATGACCCCAATACTACGCATGTACAACTCTCTCTCTTTGGTCTGGTCTCCATGGTGGCCTCTGTAGTACAGCCCGGGCGCGGGATGATGCGAGATGATGATACTGAGGGAACAATGTGCCGACTAGTAGCTACTTTCGAGACGGCATCCCAATGTGATCGGTCATCCATGGTGTTCTGCTCGTGCGATCCGTACGTCTACTGTCCGCTATCGATTCCGCCCGTGGTAATGCTGCTGCAGCGTCCCGTCGCCTGCGGCGATAAATAGTCGTAGTCTATGATACAGCAATACTTACTACGGTACAGTCGTAAACCCTGATAAGAGGAGAGGTCGGCTCCGGAACACGTGCGGACGGCTGGCAAACAGGCTCCCCGTTCCTTGAAGTCGAGCAAAAGGCAGTATTTCACGTCGGGAGGAACTCCGCTAGACACATATCCCCGAATCAGCACGTCCCACACCAACGACCGCCCACCCCCACATGCGCGGGCCGACTCACCTGCCTCCTGGTACATCTGCGCATCCGTGCGCTTGAACGCGACGATGCCGAGGAGCATGAAGCCGACGAGGACGCCGAGCTCGAATGCGATCCAGAGAGCCGCCCAGGCTGCGTACGGGGACGAACGGCGCACATCAGCTTGCTCGGCTTGAGCGGGCGGCTGGTGGGGGACGGCGGGGGACTTACCGTGCGCGGGCACGCGGGGGAACAGCCGTGCGAACTGCGTCGCGTCGGAGTCGTTTGATTTGCGGAAGTACATGTCGTCGGCGATGTCCCCTGTCGGGGTGGGGGTGCGGATGTGAGTGTGCAAACGCGAGGGGTGAGAGGGGGAGGGGGACGTACAGATGACGTAGAAGATACTATGGTCGGGTTAGCGGGTGTGAGGAGCGACGAGTGAGGTGGCACGCACTTCATGATCCCGACGAAGAGGCAATACCATCGTAGTGGTTGGCTGTAGAGGCGGAGCCATAATGATAACGGTAAGACCTGCTCATCATCATAGCTAGAAAGGGGTTCACGTACCCGTGGTCGACGAACCAAAATCCGACAAGCAATCCCTCATATATACACGTCAACAGAATTGTCCTGAGGCACAACATACTCAACGCATAGCAGACGCAGAGCTCGGGCAAGACAACGCACAGTTTATTTCGAACGAGCGCGAGCGGGGCGATGAGGCCCAAGCCCAAGACGAAGCTCAGAATCTTGGACATGAGGATGTCGAAGCCGGCGAGGACGAACACGCCGCCAAAGATCGTCGAGCCGACGTACCCGGCGGTGAGGATCGCAAGCGGGCGCCCGCCCTCGACGTGCGTCGCGCCCCCGATGTCTGGGTCGATAGTCACTTTCGTGACGTTGCCCCCGGTGAAGACCGCCTGGCCACATGGAAGTGAGTGAGACGCGCAGACGGGGACTCGGAGGGCTGAGGCGTACCGCGACGATGTGGCAGAACTCATGGAAACCGACGGTGAAGAGCTTGAGCGGGACGATGAGGAGGCGGAGGATGGGGATGACCCAGAGGCCGAAGATCACAACGGTGAATACGACACTCTAGAGAGGTTGCACAAAGGTTTAGTCCGGGCGATCATGGTGGGTGGCTGGTCGGACACGCACAATGTAAAGAGTGGGCAACTGTGGGACGCATTAGCCTACCTCGCTCCACGCTAGAGTGACGCGAGAACGACAAGACCTGTTCCTTGGTAGGGGTGATGGGACTCATTTGAGACCCGGCCGTAGAGTCATACGAGAGCAGCTGGTGAAGGAGTAGGGAAGGCAGGGTTAAACAGTGGTGGAGAGTGGGAGGTCGGAGAAGAAATATTTCAAGGACGGCGGAGGAAGTGATACGCACAGCTGCAGGGTGGCTCACGCGTGGAGACAGGGCGCGGGCCACCTATATGAAGGCTCCCCGGCCCCTCATGGGGAGAGCTATAACGGAACCCTTTCAGTACCTGCGCCTCGTGGCTTGCGCGTTCACGCCGAGAAAGCCTCCGAGAAGGAACAAGGGGGGCAAACTCACAAATTCGCATGTATCGCCACAAGCAACCACTCCGAGGTACTTGCAATAGACTGGGCCAATCATTTTCATTCTCGGAAGCAGCTCGATACAGCAGCGACTCCTGACTCGCGTATGCCTGTGTTCAGCGGAGGAAATCACAATACGCTCAGCAGCAAGACGGTAGCGCAAAACCCGCTTTGCACAATAACTATGCTGCAACAATGAAAGATGTTGATAACAAAGGAAGATAATGATGCTATCCAGGCGACATGGTGTGGCGGAGGAGGGCCAGGGGCGAAGCGCGCGACTGTGGCGGCGACCTCTTTCGGGCGCTTACACGGACAGCCGAGACGCGTCAGTCACGTGCGAACGCGAGTTGTTTACTGCTTTGCGGAGTTTGAACCACGCGGCGCGCTATATAAGCCCTTGCCACCTTCGCGTTCCACAACCACTACATCTTCCTCCCTCCCACCACCACCCTCGCCTCTCTACCTCCTTCTATCATCAACATATCATCGAAATGGTATGTCCTTGTCCATCTGTCGTCGTTGGTACGCCGTATTGATGTGGATCGGCAGTCTGGCAAGGGAAAAGCGTACGCACGGCATAGCATCCCAAAAGGAGTGTGTACTCAAAGATATCTCATCTCACTAGTGGCAAGTCTTCTTCTGGCAAGGCTGGTGGTGACGCAGGCAAGTCGCAATCGCGTTCTGCCAAGGCCGGTCTCCAGTTCCCCGTCGGTCGTGTCCACCGTCTCTTGAAGAAGGGCAACTACGCGCAGCGTGTGGGTGCTGGGGCACCTGGTACGTCATGATCAAATCCACCTGGGTAGCACGATACTCATCATAGCGCGTCCTCATTATTTCTAGTCTACCTCGCTGCCGTCCTGGAGTACCTCGCGGCAGAGATCTTGGAGCTGGCAGGCAATGCTGCCCGCGATAACAAGAAACAGCGTATCGTCCCGCGTCACTTGCAGCTCGCTATTCGTAACGATGAGGAGTGAGTCTCGTCTCCATGTCTTTGCGATGGCGTACTTATTCCATCCCAGGTTGAACAAGTTGCTCGGCGATGTTGTCATCAGCCAGGGTGGTGTCGTGCCTTTCATTCTCCCCGAACTTCTCCCCTCAAAATCCAACAAGAGCAAGAAGGAGGGTGGTGCCTCCCAGGAGGTATAGATGTCGGTCTACCACGTCCATGTTTATGATCTTGTCGGGATTGTACTGTGTATTAGTTTGTGTCGTACTGTGTCTCCTAATCCACGCCGAATATGTATGTCTATGGGCACCACGCATGCCAGACGACATCTGCGGGCGATGTGGAGCGTCTGAAGAGATCGGATGGTAAACTTGGGCAACTGCCAACAAGGACACCTGCGCTCGCGCCACAATCTTCGATTCAACAAAGTCCCTAGCTTCATATGAGACTAAGAGCCACAACATTTGTCAATAAGTCAATCAATGATGTATGGTTAGTGAAGGCATAAGATTGTCCGACCCTACACTAAGGTCTAGTGTCAAAGATTTGAATCATAGATAGTAGCAAGCATACTAGTGTCTCAACGTAAACAACTACAACGATCGGTAAGAAGTCAGTCTCTCTTCACCGCTCAACAACCTCATCCTCTGCGTCGCTAGCCATAGTCCTGCGAGACAACTCGGTCACCCTCGAGACGCTGCCCACTTTCGCATGCCCACCGGGCCTCGACCCATTCCGGCGGAGACCCGACGCGCCGTTCAGCCCCGGCGAGCTCGACCGATCCAGGTTCTGGGACTGCCTGTTGAGGCTGCTCACCATACTGCTCACAGAGCCAGCAGCAGACGTCCGGGGGCCCCGCGCCGCGCGGTTTCCGCGCGCGAGCACGGCACCTGTCNTTCATTATCGAGGAAACTTGGGCCTCAGGGCTGAGAGGGCTCGGGTTCGCTGGGACTACGGGGAGGGAGGATATGGAAGGAGGGCGAGGGGAAGCACCCCTCGACATTCTGAGACCCGTTCGCTGTGCCAACTGTTCAGCCTGCAACTCCTTGAGGTCCGCACCTGCAGAGATGCGGCTGCGGCTCATACGCATGTCGACCGGTCGCGTGCGGCGACGGACCGGCGTCTTCCGCTGCGACTCCCGCTTCTTGCGCTCGATGGCGGGAGGCACTATTGAGTCGTATTTATTGATGAGGTCAATGAAGAGCACTGAGATTTCTTATCAGTGTGCCGCCTCGCATGCGTTTACTTCGATACTCACACGTAGGGTGGCGGTCTTGTATCGAGATCTCGGTCTCTTGTCTCGGTCGTAGGATCACTGGCAAGGTGTTGTCAGATCCAGTAACGAGTGATGGTCAAGATATTCCACCCACTTCTGCCCATAGTCAATGCAAGCTTCGTCACGTAAACTTCGTTAGATTCATCATTCTCAGCAGCGGCCGTATTTGCGATCAATCTGAAGCCATATTAAGTGCGGAGGACAGACGTTGGAGACGCAATACGTACTCTTTCAAATGCTTCACGAGGGCATCGAGCGTCAAGAGGTGGACACGAGGAAGCCGCTGCAGAGCGGCCTGCAACTCAAGAATATGTTGGTCTTCTGAATGAGACTCCTCGGCCTTGTTCGAACCGACTACTCAACGGGTTAGAGGCGGGGACATAGTAACATGGATGATCACACACCTGTCGGGTACAGCTTACGTAGCTCATCCCAGCCTTCATACATCCCGAGCGGGGGGTTGAGTTCCAGAGCCCACAGCTTGATGGCGCCAGCCAAGACCGGGGCATCGTACTTCGCCAGGATGTCCTCGGGGAACGGCTGCTCGGGCGGGATGGCGTTGAGCGCTTCCCTGACGTGGTGGACAGCCGGAAGCGGCACGTCATAGATCCAAGTCTTCCGCCTCTCTGTGGTGCGACGCACATATCAGGACGAGCTACACTGACGTAAACATGCTCTAGGACTCACCGGTGTCGTCAGGTAGCCTGGCGTATGCGGCGTTGACGGAGTCGAGCATGAGCGTGAGGACGGGTGGAATGTCCGGCTTATCCTTCTTCTCCTCGGAACCAGGCCACATAGCACTGTCGGCCCAACGCCTGAGATCGATGCCGAACACGACGTCGGACTCGTCGTGCGTCACGGACTCGTACACCCGAGGCTCGGGGCGGAAGGGGCCAGTCCTGTTCTGCTCGATGAGGACCTTCAGGTCAGCTTCCGGGGCATACGAATCGATGAGCAGGTCGGACCGCTCAAGCGAGGGCTCGTACGCCTTCGCCAGCTTGGCCACCGTGGTCTGGTACTGGCGCAAGACTGCACACGCACGATTAGCGCGACTGCCGGTGTACTGCAACGGCGAGACGTACCGGTCTTCACCGCACGCAGGCGGTCGAGTTCCCACTTCTGGAGCGTCTTGAGAGTCTCCTCGACGCGCTCCTCGAGGCCAAGCCGTTGCCTATCGAGTTTGCGCACAGCGATGCGATAATCCCTGTCGGCAGTATCTGCTTCTCTGCGCGATCTGATGTGAGGTGGCTCGGTATTGCCATTGGCGTTCAGAGCCTTCGAGACGAGGGAGGCGAAGGTCGTCGTGCGTACTGCAACGGCCTCGGCCATGGGCGACAACGACTTCTGGATGGGCGACACCGCGTTCTCTACTGGGGCGTGCGCCACGCCTAGCTCAAATGCCTTGACGTCCTGTCAGTGACCTAGACCCCGTACTAAGCATGAATCTTACCTTGGTCCTGAACTGGTAGAACGCATCATTGGCGTTCTCGTAGTCGTTGCCAAACTCGCCGACACGCCGGAGCAGATTGTGCTTCTCAGTCAGCTCCTTCGCCGCGAACGCCGCATGGTCGAGGCTTCCACTGAACTCTTCGACATTGTCTTTCAGCCACGTTGCAAAGTCCTCGCCGCTGAAGCAGTCCTGGTACTCGCCCAGCAAGGGAAACCGCACCGGGCGCAGCGGCATCTGCTCCGCGGCGCGCTTCAGCAGGGCCGACACGTCCACCGGCGCCATCTCCAGGCCGGCGATCATCATAGGCGGGGCGAGCGGCGGCGGCACAGGGTTTGTGTTCAGACGCGCCGGAGGTAACGGGGGCGACATCGGCGGCGGCGACATCAGCCGTTCGGGCGATTCAACGGCGCGACCTTTACCCTTGTCTATCTTCGGCGTGCCCTTCTCCGAGTCTGAGTCCGCGTCGAAGTGCACCTCGGACTTCTCCGGCGACGTCGCCCCCCCGGCCTGCAGGCGCAGCTCCTTGAACCGCTGCGAGAGGCGCTCGGTCATCGTCGGCGTACGCGTGGGCAGGCGCGACTTGTCGCGCGGGAGCATGCTCGGCGAGGTAGTGAAGTTGTCGCCGACGTTCTGCGGGATTGGGGCGAAACGTGCACTGCGTGGCGGCTTAGTAACAGCGGAAGAAGGCGCAGAAGGTAGACACACTCGTCCTCGGCCTCGTCAGCGCGGCGCATCTTGGTGAGGTAGTCTTGCTTGAGTTTAGTGACCTCTAACTGGGCCGCTTCGTATGAATGCGTGAAACCATCGAGCATATTGTGCCTGTTGTTCCATAGCCGTTCCTATAGGGGCGTCCATCAGAAGTGTTGTCTCATAAAGGCCATTCAAGCGCAAGCTATGAAGTAGCTGTGTCCACACACCGCCGTGTCCTGTGGCCAGGCCACCCGCCAGACAATGCCATCCAACCGTCCAGTGCCCATCTAGGCCACACGATAATCACGGAGTGAGCACTCACCCTGTACCCGTGCGCCCACTTCTCGAAGGGTGTCGCTACGCTATCCCGTAGCTCAGCCGCAATCGCCTCGTGCGCCTTGCCCTGCGCAATGGACTCCTCCTTCAGTCCCCGGAAGGCGACATGGAGCGTTGCACCGTCGTCACGCGCAAACGCTTTACCTAGTGCACGGTCGTGAGTAGGGCGACGCGCACTCCATGACTCTGCCATACCTGCTGGTCCTGCAGCAGTGAGACTATGCGCAAGGGCACTCTCCGCCGCTGCCCGCGCCTGACATCAAAATCAGACAATGCCCTGTCACCGAATATGACCGTGGAGGGAAGACTCACCCGTATGAACGCGACGACCTCTTCATTCTCGAGCACCCCCTGAGTTGGCGTAACCGGAGTGAGCGCGGCCCTGCAGCACGAATTGAACGCCCTCGTACCTTCTCCAACTGGGCATATAGCACCTCCAATCCCGTGCGGTAGTCCTGCGACCAGAACGAGTTCTGGAACGTCAGAGGTAAGGACAAGACTGCCATGGTGAGCGAGTCGTAGAGCGCGCGGAGCCAGAGTCAGGCTGTACGAGGTGACTGTCTTGAAACAAGTTCGAATGGCGCTGCTTCGTCGTGTTAGGTCGTTCAACACGCGGTGGCGTGCACGACACGCAACGTGAGAGGGGGTGAGCAGGAGACGTGTGCGGTAGAAATAGAGCAGCGCCCGCAGGCGGTTCCAGGTTGTCACCGGTGGTGGCAGTGTCCCTTCCGGTCACACAGGGCGATACAGACCCGTCTATTCTGAACTATTCATCGGGTCCTAGTGGTTCCAACAATGTATGAAGCCATGGTCGACCAGCGAGCATTGACTCCGCTCATCCTGTGCTTTGTATGATCTCTGCCCGTGCGAGTACTGGGACCGCGCGATTCACGGCGGAAAAGCATAAACAGGGCTGTGTCTGCATAAGGCAAGTGAAGAATCACCCCCACGTGGTCGAGCTTAACGCGTCGAGACGGTCGAGTCTCGACTAAGTACGGTGAGCTGCGCAACGCGTCCTTCAACTTGCGTCGTCCACTCTTCATCGCAACTCGGGCTATCTGGCTCAGAAGCGCGAACTAGACTCACCATGGATTTTGGCGGACTTCCTGCAGCACAGCTAGAGGCCCTCCGGCGCATGGGTGGACTAGATCTCTTTGAGATAACACGCAGAGGTGCGAAGGAGCTCGTTGCCGCAGAAAAACGAGGCGGGCCCATGCCAGAACACCTCGACTTTGGGTGAGCCTTCCGCAATAAAACCGGCCTGTTTCTCTAAGAAAAAGTTCTGCTCAGCGTGCAGGAACAGTGCATTGCTTGCATGGCTGCTATTCGCCCACCAAAGAAGGCCATGCGTTGCGGTCAATGCAAAGCCGTGATTCTATGTTCCAAAGAGGTGAGAAAATCAAAGTAACCTCAACCCGTGAACGCGAATCGAAGCGTTCAGTAGTGCATGAAGTACTATTGGAACGTAGGTGTTCGGCAGGTGTCGTCGCCTTTCCAGCTTACCCACAAGCAGCTCTGTGAGGACAATAAAGTAGGTCGCCACGATTCAGTCTATACCATGATGATCTACTATGCCTTGTTAAAAAGAGACACATGAAGAGGCTTCCGGAGACACAAGCCATTGCACGCATGTTTCCTTGGGGCCGACTCGAGACGGACGGTACTTTCAATTATGAGATCGCCTGCGCGCGTTTTGACGTACTCGGGGGCTCGGGCTACGGGTACTGGTCTCAGCGCGGCGGTAGGGCGCCGCACGCAGACCTCGGTCCCATAGGCAGTCAGCTCAGCAAGTCGACGGCCGGGCTGCTCAAGGCGGAGGATTTCATCGACGGCAACGATCTGCTCAAGAAGACGCATCTCTCGGACGAGCAAGGCTGGAAACTATCTTCGCGCCTGATCCCGTACCTCGACTTCTCCCACTCGTCTGCGAAGGAGCCCGTCCTCGTAACTAAGCTGTCCGAGCCGATCACGGACTGGAAGAGCTGGTACAACTGGCGCCAGCTGCCTCTGGAGTCCCCAGCGGCGCTGTTGATGGCTGCCCCGCTGAGTGTGTACCAGATGCTCGTGCATTGCCTCGAAGTCACCAGCCCCTCCGCTGGGTCGGACGACCATCGCGTCGCGCTGACAGTGCACGTCGTCGGTGCCGAAGTCGAGCTGAATTATATCCCGCTGTGCGTCACACGACCGGTCCCGGCGGCCCTGGCTGACCATCAGACAGGTTCTCTGAGCTCGCACTGCTCCTTCCGTACCATGACATCAACCTCGTCTTCTTCGGCGGCGCGGTAAAGGATCTTGTCGACGCCGCCCACCGCAAACCCGGCGCGCTCGCCACCCAAGCCTCCGTCTACACCTACACCGCTCCCTCCGCGCTCGGCGGCGGGCGCGTCACCGTGCGGCTCCACGGGAAGGAGCGAACATGGTTCCCGAACTCGGAGGACGACGTTCCCTCCGCGCTCGTCGCGTGCAACGCCGGGCTCGGCTCCTACCCGCAGTGGATCCCCGTCGTCCGCGCCGCGCACCTGCTCGAGATCCCGTTTGCGGTGACGGAGTACGCAGAGCAGTCCTCGGAGCAGCAGCGGAGCACGATCCCGCGGTGGCTCGAGGGCCTGCCGCCACGCCCCGAGTACCCGATCGCGCTCAACCCCTTCCAGCGCCCCGGACAGAGGGGCATCCCGGTCGTGCGCATGCCCAATGTGTCCAATGGCTTCACGATCACTGTCGTCAAGAAATGAGCTTTTCACTTGGTTCAGATTGGCAGCCAAATTACTGCTGTTTGTGTGTGATGTATTTTACCTTGCGACCGCAAGATTTCTGCGGGGCCAGCATTCGGCCGTGGGATTTTACAACTTGTTGTGCTTATTATAACTTAGTCTGTCTTCATTTTCGCCTATCTACATAACCACCCATTTGCTCGCACCACACCATAAAGCGAGCACCTGATGGTAGCTCGGGGTAGCTCCGACGGGCGGACGGGCAGGTACGATTTTCACTGGGGCTCCACTCTCGGGTGAGCGCTCAATTATTCTCTGCCCGCCGAATGCGGACGCGCACTCGGGTATGACGTCACTCCGGATCCTGCCTGTCCTTCGACCGTATATAAACCCGACGCGACACTATTCGCGGCACCACTGCTCTTCTCTCTTACACTCCCACCAGCAGACCTAGCCAGCCTCCCTGCCACGGTGCTAGACACTATTCTCCTCATGGCATGCTGCGTACCCACGAATGTTTCATGCAGTGGTAGGTAAGTACCACTGTAGCTCTCACAGTTACAGGGCCATGAGATGGCTCAACGCGAGCATACTGCGCGTGCTCTATGTTATCTGTAATGAGATTTATATGTGGCTGCATTTCTGTTTCTGCAATGGCGCTGTGGCCCGCATGGACGTGGGTGTTGCTTGAATGAATAACCGCTATCCCTACGGACTCTGCAGGGATATCTGATAGGTGTACTGAATTCTGCTCTATTGCCTGGAACTCGAAGGTTACTTTCACGCATCAGTCAACAAGGCCCTTCAACGCAAGTATCTTGTAGTAACGCAACAAGCATTCAATAACTGACGGCGTTGTATTGGCAAAAAGCTGTATCTACATATGCAATCATTCATGTACTGTGATGAGACCATGATCCGACTCCCTGCTACCTTTTCAGATGGCGTGCTTGAGCAAGGACACTGCAATATTCATTCAAGTTCTGGAGAGACAGCCAAAAGAATGCTCGTTGACAGTGACGCTGCGCTAACACTCAGCCTCCCACAACGACGTTCAAAACCCGCTACAGCATCCGTCTCCCCATAGCCTGCCTCCTCTGTCTCTTCTATGTCACCATACTTGTTTCCTATTACCTCGCCTATAAGCCCTCTAGTCTCGTGCCGTCTTGCGAGAGACGGCCAGGGCAAGCCGCAGTTCTACAATCGCCCAAGAGAAATCACCAGGCCACACCGAGCGCGCTACAGCGGTCTAAAACCGACCAAAATTTTGTGACCTCTGTGCGGTCGATTATCGACGTGAAATCGCAACCTTTTCGCACGCACAATGCATCCGCACCGCGGTCGATATTTCGACCGTGTTATGTCCCCTTTCGACCCCTTTACGGTCCCCTCCAAAGGTCTGTTAATCGACCGAATGCCCGTTCTCCAGGACGACCGAAAATAGGTCCATTTTTTCGACCCATACGCGGGCGAAACGAATACCATTTGTGACCCATATTACACTGCTCATTGCTCAGCACATCGACACGCTTTTGGGCATTGGCAGTGGCACACTCGGGCATTTGGGGCTCAGAATACTCGACTTAAAGCTGGCTGGTGACATACAAAGCCAACGGCAAGTTCTATACATTGACAGTAGTACATATTGATAGCAGTATTGCACAAGGCAGGAAGTGGATGACTGCAACCGCGGGTCTACATACCTTAAGACTGGCCCGGGCCCTGCGACTATCCAACTTGAAGATGATTATGCTCACCTCACTTCTGCATTGTAACAATGGCAGCCGAGAGGATCTCCCTGCCGCATGATCAGATTTTTGCTTCGTGTGAACCCAAAATGTTGGCACTGTTCTGTTCTCGGTTGCCTAGGACGATCACATCGTCTACTGCGTTAGTGATACACAAAGGCCTACCAGGTAGGTTTTGCATAGCCTGCAGTACTCCGCGGTGCGCGAGTCGGCAGCGGAGTCCGTATCCGACTCGTGTGTGCGCCCCGGCGGCAACGCGTTCTCCATATAAGTGCTTGAGGTAGATGCATGACGTGTTCGCGCCTGTGTAGGCGCGTCGGGTGGCGCAGGCGAAGAGGGTCTGTTGTGCGGGCCATCAGTCAAACAATCACTCCATGACTGTTGTGGCGGTCAATCATACATGCTTGTTTTATGCTGCGAGCCCGGGCTTACCCCCGACGGCGGTGCAGAGCGGGGACACGACGAAGGGCCCAACGTCCGCCGCAAAGTAGCCTGTGCGGTGCCAATGGAGTGCCAGTGGAGTTCGAGGATGGCTATGTAGCCAGTGGATCATCGTTGAGTGAGATGCACGCACCTACGATTGTCGCCGCGACCAGTGTCAGGAAAACTAAATGTATGCAGCGTGAGGGAAGGGTAGGACAAGGAGAGGGCACGCACGGATCTCGTCGACAAAGATATGTCGCTGTTTCGCCGCCTCGACCAGCAGCCCGGTGACGCGCATGGGGGCCAATCTCTATGACGAACTGAAGGAGTCGTGCTAGACAACAGAGCCGGGCCTAAGGACAAGACAGTTATGCTTCACCACCGCTGTTGTGTCATGGTTCCAGTCGAAAAGAATACTCAACTTAAGTCCTGTTTGAATAGGTGGCCGCAAGTTCGCCTATTCGCCCAGATGCCTTCGAATTCATGCATGCTGTTCATAGACAACAGCCTTGGTCTGGCACAATGCAGTGATCCTGTATGCACCATGGAACACCATGACATACCATCCTGTGTAGCTCAACAACAACCTGTCTGCCTCGCCTCCACCGACCTCCCGAGCTGTCCACCACCTTGAGGTCCTATTGGTGCGCGCCGAGCTCCGCCTAATGCTCGATTATGAACGGGAAGACATACTAGTATACGTTCCGTCCCAGCCTCCTTCATGCTCCAGTGCCGGTTCGTTGTATCACTGCTTTCTTTTCTATCCGAGTCTGTGGGAGGATGCCATCTCATGCGTTTGCCTCATAGTGTTTCGAACGAGAATACGTGCCTGTACCGGTCACTGAGTAGTATACGGTGCTCAAAATGCGGAGAAAGATGGTAGTTGGGGTTGCGGATGTGGAGGAGATCTGGCATGACAAGGTCGAGGCTGAAGTGTAAAATTGCAGTTTCAAGAGGCGCGGGCGCGGGCGCCAGCACGCGCAGAGTAAAAAACGCGAAGTCTACAACTAGGTCAAGGTGATCCATTGAGCGGAGGTCGACATATTGACCGCAAAACAGTCGGAGGAGCGAGTGCGACCCTGGCGTCTACAGGCGGTCTCAAAGCGGACCACTTTGTGGTCGATCGCAACGGTCGAGTTATCAACCGCAAAAAAGCAGCCAGAGATTGTCGACCATTTTTCGGTCGAAAACCCTTTATGGTACGCAAAATGGTCGATTTCAGACCGCTGCGGGATGCACGGTGCCATATCGAGGTAATTAACCCTCACTCCCAGCCGGCTGTCACGCAATCTCAGTCAAGTTACCTGGACAAGGCTATAGTGGTAGGAAGAGCAGGCCTGGTGCAGAGCAGCTCACTGGCAAATGATGCAATGTAAACAAGCAACCGCCAATCCGCCCTTCCATTCTCGCAGCAGCTGGCATGAGTGCACCAGTCCAGTAGCCATGCGCGATGTTAGCGAGACTGTCGAAGACGAATATTAGGCAAGCTTGCTGGTGGATCCACATATCTGATAAGTAAAGGAGCAACAATATCCACAGTTGGGTCAGTGTGTTTCATTAGCGTGTTTGTCTAGCGATAGTTCGTGCTGTACATGCGTAATCGTGATGCTCTAGATATGTATGCGGAAATTGCGAAGAGACATGATGCAAGCGACCCAAACCTCGCAGCCAAGGTCCTGAGATATGTACGTAAGTAACGAAGCCCGAGCACGGGCCCCAAATCCGCGCGGTATACAGCGTCCGCCGACGCGCAGGTGCCCTCCTCATACCTTCGCGAGGAGCTTCTTGCTGAAGTGCAGCCGCACGGGGACGAGCAGGAGCGACGCAACGATCGGCGTGAGCGCGCAGAAGACGATGAGGTATTTGTACGCGTCCCGGCTGTCCTGCGACACGCCCGTGTTGCTCGCCGTACCTGCGATGATCTACACGGCACGCTGGTGAGTGGGTGTCTGCGGAGGAGCGCGGAGGCAATGGACTCACCCTTGCGCCGATGGGGGCGGCGAAGATGGGCGGGATGACGTTCATGAGGAACTGGATGGCGGCGGCGGAACCGAGCCTCTCCATGCCGACGATCTTCGCGGAGGTCGGGACCGAAAGTGCCCAGTACGCTGTGAGACGGACTTCAGCGCGTATGCAGAATAACCCGGAGCTGTAGGACTCACCACCGGAGAAGAGACCCCACAGCACGCCGAAGCCCATCATGATGCCGAGGTTCTTCGCGGAGAGCCATACCGCGAGGACCATGACGCCGGAGAGGAAGTTGAACGAGACCAGGACGTTCAGCACGCCCCAGTGGTCCGCAAGCCTGCCCGCGAGGATCCGCCCGATCGAGTTGACCGCGGCGGTGACGGAGAGGACCGCAGACGTGTTCGGGCCGGAGATGCCAATGGCCGTGCAGAAGCCGGGGATGAAGAAGATGGGCGTGACGTAGCCGAAGAACTGGAGGAACGCGAAGACGAGGTAGAGCGGGTACATCGGGACGCGGAGCACGGAGAGGTCGAAGACCTTGTATTGCACCTGCTTCTTCGACGCGACGCGCTGGCGCAGCATGCAGAGCGAGAGCATGCCGCAGCCGAAGCAGAGGAAGCCGACGATGCGCAGCGCCCAGGGGATGCCGAGGTGGTCGATGGAGGCTTGGACGATCGGTGAGAGGATGACCGCGCCGACACCGCTGCCGGACTAGTGGCGATATTAGACGATGTTGCGCTTTGAATAGAGAGGCAGAGGCGAACTTACACTGGCGATACCGGTTGCAAGGCCACGGCGCTTGTCGAACCATTGTGAGGGGAGACCAATGGCGGGAATATATGCCAAGGAACTCCCAAGACTGAGCAGAGCGTGCGTAAGGCTACAGAAGATATGGCGGCGAGATGCATTCAGAGTACTCACCCAAACATGATACCCTGGGAAAGGAGGAGCTCCCAATACCGGTGAGAAATGGAGGCGAGCTCAAGGGCAACAGACATCATGAGGACACCGATGAGCATCGGTGCGCGGATTCCAAACTTGGAGACGAGGATGTTGCCAAAAGGTCCGGCGGCGAAACCGAAGCCCACCGAGGTACCACCGACGAACCCAATCTTGAACAAGCTCACGTCGAGGAAGCGCGAGTCTGACCGAGTTGTGTAGGCATCTTGGTAGATACCCCAGACGTTTCCTGAGCGAAGCGAGAGAGCGTTGAGCTTGTTATATTTAGGCGTGATAATGGACGTACCTGTACCGAAGGCCATAAAGCTGGCCAGGAAGGTCGCGAAGACGGTCATCCACGCCTTAAGGCCGCCATCGGGTGGCGGCTCGTGGACTTCCTGGATTTCCTGCACCTCCTTGGTGGCCTCCTGTGGCTGAGGAGAAGGCGAGATGCCCTTCTCTGTCTCTTGCTCGAAGGAGTTCTTGGTTGTCGTCGGCGCCGAGCTCATGGTGGATGTGGCTGGCAGCGGTAGTCGTGGTGGACGAGGAGCAAGCTGAACCAAGCCGCCATGGCGGGCAGCTGTTTTATTGTACCAAACGTGTGGTAAGCTCGTTGTTCCGCCGGACCTCGGGGATGCAGCTTTGTTGATTTCCTCGGGAGGGAGGGATGCGCGATCGACAGGCGCGTCCGAGTCGCGCCAAGCTCGGGGAATCCGCCGGTCGCGGCCACGTGATGGGGCGCGACGCGTCGTGTCAGGCGCCGAGGGATCCTCCGCGCTTCGGGAGCATCCCAACCCCCGCGCCCCGCGAACTCTCCAGGGAGACACACTTCTATCAGCGAGCGGAAACCTTCTGGTCGGAGCGCACACAGGCCTCTGTTTTCTCCGTGGGCCGCATCGCAAACGGCCGCGTCGATCCCTCCGGTCGGAGGAGCATATACTACTGCCAGCCGACGCGGATTATGGTGCTACGCCCGGCGCATCCAGGCGTACCATATCTTGTACGTCTGTCATGATGGCTCGTACTCCTTTTCCCGCTACTAGAAGCAACCCACTATCGCCGTCGCAATGCCTGAGTCTCTCACCGTCTCCCAGGGCGTTATCGACCTCACATTCCACCAGGTCCGTTCGAGCTCCACCATGGTTCCGCCAGCCATCGCGTCGAACGTGCACCGCTGACACGCCCACAGGTCGTAGCTGCCGTCATCCGCGCGGTACTCGCTAAGCACGGGGTGACCGTCTCCGAGGTGGTCTCGAAGCCGCACGAGCAGGCGTTCATCGACCTGCGCGAGGGCCGTACGCAGATCCTCGTCGGCTGGCTGCCCGGCTCGCACGAGACGTACCTTGCGCCCTTCCGGAGCGACGTTCTCGTCTTGGGCGAGGCAGAGGGCGCGCCGGCCGTGTACGACCCCTACTGCATCTGGGGTGTGCCCGACTATGTCCCGGAGGAGACGGTGCGCTCGATATTGGATCTCGCGAAGCCGGACGTCGCGGCGAAGTTCGTGCGCACGGTGCAGGGCATCAACCCCGGCGCGGGAATCTCGCGGTTCTCAAAGGAGATTATCGCGAAGTACGGGTTGGGCCTGCAGTTCGTCGAGGGCGACATCCCGAAGTGCACGCAGGCGTTCGAGGACGCGTACGCGAAGAAGGGTGAGTGGTGGCGAGCGGTACACGCGAGGATGGTACTGACCTTGATGCGTTCGTTGTGCCGCAGAGTGGGTGGTGGTCCCGCTCTGGCACCCGCAATACCTGCACGCGAAGTACAAGATACGCGCACTGGAGGACCCAGACGACCTGCTCAGGGCTCACAAGCCCGACGCTGCCCGGGTCATCGTCGCGAAAGCCCTCGCGGGACGTTTGTCGCCGGAGACCATCGACGCGCTGCGTGGGCTTCGGATCACGAACGAGGGTGTGGCACGCATGGACTACCTCCATGCAGTAGAAGGCTTGACTCCGGATGCGGCAGCCGCGAAGTGGATCCAGGAGAGTGGGCTGAGGTTGTGAGCGGTTCGTGGATAGAGTGCGGTCGCGAAGCCAGAAGAAGTTTACTAGATCTCAGCTGTACAACTCGTTACGGTCATACCATGGCTTGGAAGATACACTCAACGGTATGGTGCTTGCACCTGCATGGAAGAACTAGCCAATCACAAGGCTGTCATGTGTTGCTTAGGCTGCTTCTGAAACGAGGGGTTTGTCGTGAGATTGTTGAGGGAGAGGAACGGAGGATTCTCCAATCTGTCTGCTTACCGTACTGCCTTTCTCAGCCACCCTTACCTCAATGACGGGAATCAAGTCTCCATCATTGCCTATGATCTTGGCACGGCTAACTACATGGGGGCAGGCTCTGCTCCCTTTCAGCAAAAGACTGTCAGAGGTATAAATAGAGAGCTACGCGATTGGACGTACCTTGCTGGGAAGGATGAAGATCTCGTTGAGCCGTCATCTGCAACCGTGCACCGGTGACCGAGATCGACGTGAAGGATTTACGTACCTGGAAGATCACAACGACGACGTGCGAACTATCACCCGTGTGTTGCTCCTGTGTGCTGCTCAGCCATAAGTGATTAGGACACGGGGCGCACTATCGCGACATAGATACCATGATACCGTCTATAACCTACTATACAATCTATGGGGTAACAACATCGACGAGAAAACGACGACAACGACGACACGGGTAAACCAAGAGCTGCACCGTAACGAACATACGCCCACCGATGAGAGGGAAGATACATACCACTGGCGTTAACAAGACAATCATGATGAGTACACCAGACACATACGCAGTACACGTCATACCCATGTCGAATCGCGAACGAAACGGATCACGAAGCAAAGTCCCAATCGACAACATCGCACGCTCCCCACGCGCACGGCCACGTGCTCCTCCTTCGCTTAACACAACTTACTGTACGGGGAACGGCGGGAAGAGCCATGTAAGCCCGCAATAATCCGTCTCGTTCAAGAACGTGCGGAAGGAGCGGCAGAACTGCGCGAACGGCCCGCCCGCGCGCTCCTCTGGGCTGTACTGCCCCGGCGGCGTCCACGGGGCGCTCCCGCCCGCATGCGCGATCAACGTGAGCACGATCTGCACGATACGGCACCTACGTCAGACCCGTGCACCCACCACCGAGTAAAGGGGATCGACGCACCATGTAGATCGGCATCGCGTTCTCGCACACAGGCACCGGCGAGCCCGCCCCGTGCGCCGGGTCGAGCGCGTCCCACGCGTCCTTCCACCGTCTGAGCGCCGCGCCGAGCCCCCTTGCTCGCTGGACGAGGGCCGCGTCGAGCGCGTCCGACGTGGCACCGCCCTCCG
>MPVS01000036.1:73315-140732 GCA_001931775.1 Fomitopsis pinicola
GCGAGGATCGGCTGGAGTGCGTCGAGGAAGAAGACGCCGTGCGCGAGGCGGGCCCGCTGGGCGGTGAAGCCTGTGGGAGCCCCAGGGGGCGGCTCGAGGATGCAATATCGGCGGACGAGCTGCAGAAGCACGCGGCCATGTCAGCGGAGTTGGATGGCGGACAGATCCACGCAACGCACCTGCACTAGCGAACCGTGGAAGACATTCGTGAGGTCGCGGTAGTTCTTCTCGTACTGGAAGGCGCCCAGGACCTGGTAGAGGAAGAGCGCTTGTAACATCGCGAGCGCCTCCCCGTCGTCTAGCCTGTGCGTGGACTGAATGAAATGACGCATGCATGTCAGTATGCGACGCATTGAATGGACGTCGAGGGTGGATCACTGACCAGCTTAGTAATGAGGGCGCTTCGCTGAACAAGCATTACGGCAGTGGCAAGCCGGCGGTGAGCAGGGACGCCGTCATACATCGACCCTACACAGCAGACGGCCACGCCCAGCGCAGGCTGTAGTGCATTCAGATCAACTGTATGCGTGCCAAGGAGCGGCCAATGCCGTTCGAAGTGCGCGGCATACAGCGCTGGATATCGAGCGCGCATTGCGGGCGTGAAGAAGCTGGCGGGGTCATTTCTTGACACGACACGGGTCAGAGCATTCTATAAGGTTCCGACAAGCTACGCACCTGCAGGTCGAGACGGAAGGCAACGGGGCATTCCGTGGCGCCGGGCTAGAATGGACAGAACTGGGGGAAGAAGAGGTAGGGTGCTCCGAGTCGCTACTGGGCCAGTACGTCGACGAGAGCATTTCGAGAGTAGGGCAGATGCCGTGTGAGGAGGCCATCGAGTCGGGGATGGAGCCGCTGCTCGAGCTTAAATCTGATAGTGGTGAGGAATGTGCAGCAGGGGGCATTGATGGTAGCGGAGCAGCCATGGGAGCAGTAGGCCAGGGATTCGCCGGGCTTTCCACAAACGCCGTGTTGAAACCGAGAAGGGGATCATAGCCAAGGAAATCGCTCAAGTTTACAGAGAAGTCAGCAAGGGGAGGAGGATTCGGAGCAAAGAGACTGAGATCGGTCAGATCAACAGACATGGGCTGGTCTTGGGGCATCGCGTGCATTTGGGTGTTCATAGGCATGGGTGTATGCGCATCAAAACTGGGCTGGAGATGTGTTTCGGGTGGTGGGGATAAGCTACAGTTGCTCGAAGCTCGTGCTGCAAAACAATTTAGGTGATCCTCGTGTGCGGGGCCCGAGGAAGCTTACCCGAAGAACTTGATTGAGACTCGCACCGAAGCCCCTTTGCACGGCACCGCGAACATGGCGACTCCCGATCACACCGCATCTTGGAAGAAGCGCATGCTTTACATGCCCGTGGAGGAGGCGGCGCCAAGACGAGCCCGCGATGGTGTTGGTGTATATGTCTTTGGAGAAGGTCGCTGGGAGGTTCGATGTGTGAACAAGAGGACACAATACACAGCAGCTTCGTACGCACGTCCGTGTGAACTGCTCGCGGCAGCTTGGGCATTCATGCGGGGTCAATCCGACATCTATAAAATACGTTGTATGTACGGCTATGAGTAATGGAGGATTGGTACATACGGGTCCTGCGGTGCCGCTGAAGGTTTTGCCGTCTGCTGAACGTGGAGGTGCAGTCGGGGCACTGATAGCGGCTAAGGCCGCCATCGCCCGGGGACTCGCTCGGCACATGGTCATGGGCCATGGAGGTCGCTTCGAGGCGAAGGTCAGGTATGCGGCTGCTGGGAGGATGTACCGACGGCCTGTGGTAGACGGCTGGAGGGATGGATTCGTAAAGCAGCAGCAGGGACGCGGGCGCAACGGCCCCTCGCAAGCGTCGTCTCCTATTATTAGTGTCCAGTCTGACGTCGGCCCCGATTGGGTCACAATAGTCACACTACGATATCATCCTGCAGGCGCCCTAAATAGACGCTCAGTGGCGCTTGCCGTGGCACGTTTCCCACCGACGCGTGCCGCCGGTGCATTTGGCTTGTCAATGTCATTGGCCGTCGACCAGATTATGGCCGCTGCCCCTCGGGTCGCTTGCGAACCGCGTCTTCTACTCCCGTCATCCTCTCTCCTCAATCGAGCCTTGCTCACTGGTGCGGTTCGCTGAAATTCACTTGCACAGCTACACTTTCCTGCTCTGGGTGCCTCGGCCCGTATTGGTACCCAGCAGACGAGGATCTTGTGGACGCGGTCAAAGCCCGACAGGTGCAAGTGCCAAGGCTGGGGAATCAATGTGTGCACGCTACGTCTCGTTGATGAGGGCATTGATGTGTGTATGAGAGCATGTGTGGCTGATGGCAGGCACGTATCCTCCATTCCCTGGATCGTCATCGTACGTCTTCACCGACAGCCTGACCTCCTAACTCGACGATCACATTGGAATGTCATATCCTTATACTACCGCGGCGCAGAAAGACTGAAGCGAAGCCCTGGTCGTTGTCGGTCCGCCGTATCACCACACGTACTGATGACCGCCACCCGTACATGACCAGATAAGTCATTCAAGATATCATCGGGATTGATGATAGTAGTGAAAGATACTCATTGGCAGCTAGACTCCGCGCTCTCAGCCTGCCCACTCGTGCTGTGAGGCCACGAATCTTGGCGATGCGACACGCCGCACGCCTACCTTAGGCGACAACTGTGAGTGATTCTTGCATACCTATGGCCCTCAGCGACGCTATAAGACTCGGGACCAAAGCACGAGTAGTAACCGATTCCTCACTGAAATGAAACCAATGAATATAGTCTACCAGTGAGGATTCCAGCTCAGGCACCGAGCTTTGAACAAGGCATGCTCTGTTTACGGAATAAACGAAAAGATTTGACCAACTCAGGGCAGGGGTCCCTCAACACAACTGCAGCCCATCACGTATAGTCAACTCGACCGTGAAGATGGTTCGTAGACGGATTACGATGTCACAGCTGCAAGATAACGGTGACAGACTCGGCGTGGTTTGATTCCGCGAGCATCTCACCCGGGGTTTCCCGGTAGATCGCGATGAACTTGACATGTTTGACAGCTTGGCACGCGCCTCCACACAATGAAATGCAGCCGTATACTACGGTATAGGTACGCTGCATGAGCAAGTGGGGGCGAATGCCTTCAGGCTCGCCGCTCGCCGTATCGAGCACGTCCGCCCGCCGTACCCAGCACGTCCGCCATAACACTGTCAGCAAACCAGCGCCCCGAACCCTTCGCGCCACACGGAAGCCAGATGCCGTACGCTGGATGCTCGCCAAAGGCACCAACAACAGAAGCGTGTAGAGCATTTGCAATTGAAAGATCGCCGGCTCTATCATTACAGGACCAGATTAAACTCTAATACACCGAAGACCCAGTTTGTCATATCATCTAATGCCAAGCCATCCGCGACACACCACTCAGGCGCGCCCGACATCGGAGACAGTCTTAATGAACGATTCGAAGAAGGGATCCATGAGCGCCGCCGAGGTGTGCATGATGTTATGGGTAAGCTGGAAGTTCATCCTGCCGCCGTACGTCCACAGGTGCAGGCACGGTGTGTCTGGGATGACCTACAATGGAAAACCCTATCAGCCAGGCGCACACACGGCGCAGGATTCTGTCACACACCTTCAAGTGCAAGGCCACGTCCGCAACACGCAGCTGGCCCGTCTCCCCGTCCTCCTTGGCCTTCACATCATACTCCGCGGGCAGCTTCTTGCTCCAGTCTCCCAGGCTGCTCAGGAGCGGCAGAAACGCGGCGGGCGGCGCGTTTGCGGCCTCGGGCTTCGCCGCAGCGTCGAGAGCGGCGTCGAGGATGGCCTGCGAGTCCGCGAGATAGTAGCGGATGAAGTGCCAGAACCACGGCGAGTCAACGAACGCAATATGCCGGTCCTTCACCTGCCGCGCAAGCTCGTACAGGCCGTCTTCGCCCTCGTCCGCTGCGGCCCGCGGCACGCTCAGGAAGGTCGGGTAGTGCCCCACGCGCACGGCTGCCTCGCGTGGGCCGTTCGGCGCGTCCGGCGCGCGTGAGAGCAGGTCGATGGGGAGGTGTACCTTGAAGTAGAGGTTCGCGTCGCCTTCTCCCGCAGCCGGCGAACCTGAAGCCGCCTTCGGCCCGTAGCGGATGCCCGTCAGGATTAGCGCTGCGGAACAGACCTGTGTAACCGTGACGCCGTGCGCCTTGCATCCGCGCAGGATCGCCTTCGTTTCGTCCTCAGGCCAGGTGTGTCTTATTACGCGCGTGACAGCGATGCTTTCTGTAGGCGGGCCATCAGGGTTGAGGCCAAACCTTGGCTAATACACGTCAACAGTACTGGTCAGTGCTCGACAAGCCATCACTCACCCGCAGCGACGGCGCCATGAGCTTGTCATACGCTCTCCGAGACGTCTCCTGGTCCCCCTCTGAGGACTGCTCTGGGCCGGGGATAATCGCCTCGAGCGTGGGCGCCATACCTCTCGGCGATGCGACATGCTGCAAGATCTCGCGTTCCGCTGCGCCGTGCACGGATAGCAGCTCCAACAGCTGGCGCGCGAGGCCGAGCAGACCGAACGCGTCGGTAACCGTATGCGACGCCTGCAGCCCAAGAAGGTACCTGCCCTCGCCGCTCGCATACCAGGCTACGGTGCACGTCGAGTCGCGCAGGTCGATCGTCTCGGACGGGTCCACGCCGCCCCATCGCGCGCGTAGCGAGTCCGCGGCGCCCTCGAGCCCGTCTTTCCCGACGTGGGCAAACTCGAGCTGCGCGCGCACCTGGCGGAGCGCATGCGCG
The DNA here is from genome assembly GCA_001931775.1 of Fomitopsis pinicola. Classification (NCBI taxonomy): domain Eukaryota; kingdom Fungi; phylum Basidiomycota; class Agaricomycetes; order Polyporales; family Fomitopsidaceae; genus Fomitopsis; species Fomitopsis pinicola. Next base: position 78,068 of record MPVS01000036.1, read on the forward strand.
GCGGTGGTCGGCGGCGCGTATGCGAACTCGTAGCTGGACCCGGTGGGGACGATGCGTGCGGCGAGGAGCGGGTGCCGGAGGCGAAGGGCAGCCCATGCCGCGCAGACGTCGGCGTCGGAGATGGGTGTCGTGGAGGTGCCGTCGACGCTGACGACGAGGAAGGGGTCTGCGCAGCCGCGCTCTCCGCGCATGCGCAGGAAGTACCGCTCGGTGAGGCCTAGCGGACGGGTGATGACCAGCATGGTAACAAGAGTGGGGGTGGGCGAAGTGGGGAGATGTGGGTTGAGTTAGCGAGCAGAGCTCTAGACACTGTGAATATGATAGCAGCAACTGCCTCTGCGAGATGTACTCCATCGTGTCGGGTGAAAGGAGGTCTCTGCCGGCTGTCCGCTGGGCGACGCACCCTCCATGGAGTGGATCGTCCGGGACGCTGCGTTCGGCAGATCCTCATGATGGGAGAACGAGCCCGTTCAACCGCCGCGCGAACGGAGCGCCATGAAAAAAAAACGGACGTGATGGATACCGCGACGTTGCACACGTCGAGGTGGAGTATTGGGGAGGTCGAGCCATACAGGGAATCGGACGGCCAGGAAGCCACAGCAATATTGGAGCATACACTCACCGGGGTTCCACGCGTGCTGCAGTGTCGATTGATGTGCGGCTGTCATTGTACGACCCCACGTCATCATCGAAGCTGACTACGTTTGGACGGTATGGCCGTCGCTTGCCCAAGCTTTGTCAGTGAACGCGTCGTACGCTTACCAACACTGGACGGGACGCAAGTGAAACATGTCCGAGTTAGTGCTCTGGCGCAAAGGGGTCAAAAGCGTCAGGAATTCAGATGGCACGGTGGTGAAAGACAGGGCTGAGATAGCTCCGGCAATCGCATGCGCAAGTGCATCGACTGCATGACGCAATGTCAAGCTTGCCAATGCTGACAGTCGCGGATTCTCTGGATCGACACGAAGTTCGGTCCAGAAACCCCTCAAGAGATCTGGACAGTGGCCAGCCTGCCGCGCTGTGTTTGCTGTCACATCAAGATGGGTTATACATGCCAATGCAGGGTAGCATGCCGTGGAGGATTAGTATGCTGATGAACGAAAGCGAGCTCCGCGCTGACAACCGGTTGTACTAGTTACCATGTTCCGGTGGTCGAGTTGTACGCCGGCCAGATATTTGATAGTGCATGCGTCTTCTAGCTAGAACCGCGATGTGATGCTGAACATCCAAATTGCAAAGCAGGTTAGCGAACTGAGTTACAAGCCAATCATTGTGAGATGATCAATTCAGCACGTGAAATAGTGTTGCTCACGACATGACACATGTGAACTTCGAAGTTGAAAGCCTATGTACTTACTAAGTAGATCGACTTGTGGCCCTGATTGTCTTGTGGGCGCGACAGGTATTGCGATGAACCCCCTAAGATTTCCGCGCAACGCCATCGTGCAAATGCAAGCGGGAAGTTACTGACGTCACGGAGGTAATCAGCAGCGCTCCGTTGTACTTGACGGGAGAACGCCTTCGAGTTCAGGCTTGGCGAGGCCGTTGTGGCATCCGTCGGGGAGTAATCCGGTACAGCGACACCTCGTCTTGGGGATCATCCGAGGCCTTCGGTACGGCAAGTTAGCGCCGGCGGGCAGGGAGCATCCGAGGCGTACCACCGCTGCATACTCCTCCGCATTCTCCACGTAAGGCTCAGAATAGCGAGGAGCTGTGAAAGCCCTTTAGCAGTCTGTCAAAGTTGAAGGTCTTGCGACCACCCCTCGCGCTCGTTTCCCCCCCTGCTGGACTCTACGTCGCGTCTTCATCGTTTCGTCGTCGGGCGTTGCTATGCTTGATTAACATGGCACAGTCCGAGGCGCAGCTGCGCCCTTCTACAAGCGAAAAGGTGTCATAGATCCATTCGCCCGGCCCCGAGGCTGTCTTATCGCAAATGCACTGGTTCCGCCGAGGTGGAGTACGCACGTTAAGGTAAGTTCCCGGGTGCGAACACATTTCCCATCGTCTGTTCTGACAGCTGGGTCACCGATTATAAATCGGGAGTATCGAGTTGGGCGCTCGCTGCTACTCGCACAGTGCACAAGGGATGTCGTAACATGAGAGATTCAGACGAGGAGGGGAATACTCAAAGTGTATGGACGTGGTGAGTCTGCGCTCACAACCAGGTTTGGTACATTTGTTGCTTTGTTGCGCTTATTCCCGCAAGTTTCCGTGATGATCGTGCGAATCTGGGTCCCGCCCCAAGCCCGAGCGCGCACCGACTCACTCACCCTTGGCACGCCGCACGACACTCATCATTACTCACTTACTCTCAGGTGTCGCGCAGACTCTTCGCAGTCGCCAGCGGCATCGCCCTCCATACAGTCGCCCCGGCTGACAGTGAACCGACCGCCGCACCCGCCTAACTATTCTGATTTCCTGTTGAACATCACTCAATCACCCGTTAGTGCACGCCGACGTCACCGTAGCCCAGCGTTGGCGCAATTGGTAACCAGATGAGTCTGTGCAATGTGGGTTCGTTCTGGCCTTTGTGGGAGCATCCTGGGGAGCGTCCGGATAGTGCACGGTGGTGCGTGATCCGTCTATCTCTACATCTACCGTTCGGGGACTCGCCCTAATCTTCGCGTCAATTGATGCTTTTTGGCCAGGTTGGCATGCTCATACCGCGACCCTGCGTTCTAGTGGTTCTCCTTATCTAGCGTGCGCATACGCGTCAGTGTGCCTTCATGTCGGAGTGATCTTCCGTCCCCATCGTTCGACGTGGATCCTCAGCCGACCAATTGGAGATACGCAGTAGAAGGAAGGCGACAGTTCCGTTGGTCGCGACGAGGCCCGCCTGCTGTCGCAGGGATATGTTATTTCCATCGCCTCGGCAGGGGCGCGACTCACTCTCTACTTCGTTGTATTCGCATTACGGTCATACGAAGACTCAATTGCGGCGACCGTGGTACCTCTTGAGAAGAGTCCCGCTGTTGCGTAGGCGCATCACAGACGGGATCGGGAAGGACGATCGGTGCGCGTTCACGCTCGCTTCGCCTCGCTTATCTGAGATAGCTCCCATTTAGTGTGGATCCCCCTAGATCCTCCTCCGTTTCGGGATGTCGAGTGTTTGCACTTTCGTCATACCCCTTGCCGCTGGTACAGCATGTGTTTCTTTTTTTCGTTCCCGACAAAACAGAAACGTTCTCAGTAACACTGATTGTTGGTGTTGGATTTTCGAAAGCGCACACAAATCAATACGTCATACCATCTCCGCACTGCCGCGTATGTTTACCAGTTGCCCTCATACCTACCGGCGACTCACCGCAGAATAGTGTCTGACATAATGGAGTACGCTTGTAGCGAAGCGTAGTTGGCGCCCCCGTCTCATGCCGGAGGTGACCGCCACAATGGTGTTGCGCTTGGTACAGATGCTCACTTGTCAGGTATGTCAGGTATGTACGGCGCGCCGTGGTCATGTCAAGCAGTTCTGATAGACGTGCTCGGATCAGTCGTGTTGACCTAGTCACATCAGAAACGCCGCATCTACCGGGTGCCCACTCGCGCTCGTGCGGATCGTCCGAAGCCCGTCTGTGAGTGTCGAGTCGCCATATCCTTCAGCGCCGGTAACGAAATGTCTCAGAGATGTGCACAGCGCCTCGAGCGTTACCTCCGCATTTGGTCGTGGCTTACTATCTACACCGAGTTTGTCAAGGTCGGAGTCTGCAAAACTACTGCCATGTCTACATATTGCGACAGAAAATACCGGTTGTCCGTTGATGGTGGACAATACTGAATGCATACAGTGCGCCAAGTCCGGACTGGAGCCTCCCGTTGCTGTGTTCCGGCCAACCTACCGGAAATGCCAGAGCCTCTCTGTTCTCTGACATTGTTGTCCATGACAGGAAATCAACAGATGTTCGCTATGATACCAAAGCGCGGCGTCCAGACTCTCCCGCCGACGCTGGGAGGTACAAAAGCACGCGTGCGATGAGTGAAACTGCAGCAGTCTTCCACGTTCAGCCCCGGCGACAGCAGCAACCTCTCCACTCAACGCTTCATCTCTAGCCGTACAAAAGCCAGCCATGTTCGCCTCTCCCAGCCATATCCAGCTTGCCAACGACTTCACTAGTCCGACGGCTTCTCCGCCTTCGGTAGGGGAGATTCGTGTGCACCCCGCGACCTTCCGCAACGCCGCCCTCCTGGCCGTACAGAATGTGCTCTTCCTTCTTCGCATCGCTAGTGGGTTCACTCTATTGTTCAGCTTGAGTTTCTTATTGATCGCTCCTCGTAGAGTGGAAGGTGGCCTATCATTCTGGGAAGAGTTTCAACCGCTCCGAGCAGCTCCCCTACTGTAAGTACATGTTCGCCGTTCAGAATGGTTCACGGCATTAACGTCTTGATAGTTTCTCGTGTTCCTGACGAGGATATCATTCGCTCGCTCAACGCCGTTGTTGACGAGACATTCACGACACCCGAGGACGCGGAGCTTAGCACACTCGCTAAGGACATTCTAGCGCGTCTCAACAAAACATACAGCATTCCGACGATCATCGCCATCCTCGGCGAAGTGGAGGAGCTCAACGCCCGCGGACTCGAAAGCCTAGGCGGCACGCGTTTCTCCGTCTTTTCTCCTTCCCCTGGTGCATCGGTAGCCGCCACCCCGGCCCTCTCCCCTGCATTCAACAAGATGAATCTCAGCCTGGTCGACGCGAAGCTCGCCAACGAGTCCGCGAGCGGCACTGAATCTCCGACGTATTTCTCCCTCCCGGCGCTACCTACGAGCTACTTCTCCTTCAACGTCATCCCCAGCCCGGAGCGCCTCTCTGTCACTTGGCCAGAGGAGTTCGGCACGGACTTCCTCAAGGCCACCACGAAGATTGCGCAGGCGCTTCGTAACGAGAAACGTGACCCCTCATTCGTCGATTACATAGTGAGGACCCTCTACGTACCCTAGCGACGCCGTTGTCGGTGCTAATGACTACGCAGGCGTTCCACCTCGGGTATCAATTGCTCAATCAGGGACAGAACCCGTTCAACCCGCTCGAGGCGCGTTTCCTCGGCACCGTCGGCTTCCGTAAGGACACCCAGACGTACGTAAGCCTGACCGATCCCGGAGATGGCCACGTCTTCGGCACCACCCGCAAGTCGCGCTGGATGCGCGGCGCTATCGTGCACGTCGAGCGTAAGTCCTGTCTCTTGGCGCGATTTGCTCCCGTCAGCTGCTGAGCGCTGAGCGTTCGTGGCAACCTTCACAGATCTCGAGCGGCCTCAGAACTTGCCGCGGGACTCGATCGAATCTTACCGTATTCCCTCCATTCTCGACTTCGCACGCACCCGTCTTCACACGGGCTCGGAGTCGCCCAACACGTACTTTGTCGGCCGTGCGCTGCGCGATAGCAAGGACCGCACCTTCGAGGTATGCGCTCACTGTGTTTGCGCAAACCTCAGCCACTGACTTCCGTGCTCTAGCATGACTTCATCAAGGTTGTCAACACCACCTCGTCGGCTGCTACTGCCGCCTTCCAGCTCGGTGCTGCCGAGTGCAAGGTTGCTATGGACGACCTGACGGCGTCGCAGATGGTCGCCTATATGCGCTCGCTCGCTGGACATGCACTGCGCAACCACCGCCAGTACTTTAGCGCAGCGTTCAACTTGAACACGCCCCTCATCGACGACCTCAACCCTGACGCCGAGGGCAAGCCCACTATCATCACCGAGCAGATTGCTATCGGTCGTCGCGGAATCGAGCTCGCCGCCCTCGGTGGCTTCGACAAGGTCACCTGGGACGGCGCATCAGACACGTACCCGTCGCAGTGCATCATCCTGCAGCTTGGCTTCCAGAACGCCCTTGAGCTCGTTCACAGAGCGCACTCAGTCGGCCTCACGACTTACATGTCTGGTGAGTGTTCGGCGATAGACACAGTTCCGACGGCTACTCATTGCTCTTCTAGCTGGCTTCAAGTTCGTACAGATCCACGATGCTGTCGTCTCTGGCGTCGACGGTATCGGTATCGGCGGCGCTCAGATCCTGCGCTACATGGATGGTCGCACGGGTATGCACGGCCCTTATGTGAGTACCCATGCCTCAGTTTCGCAAAAATAGCATTGATCAGATCGCCCGTCAGACTGAGGAGTTCATCGACAAGATCTCGGTTGCGCGTGACAACGCTGCGAACTCCATCCGGGGTCGCGGTGTGCAGCTCCTCACGCGCCTGGACCAGATGCACTTCGAGGGTTCGCTCACGGCTGCGGAGGAGGAGATCCGCGAGCCGCTCTACCAGGCGCTCTACAACGTCAGCGAGGACGAGATCCACGCCATACTGGAGGATTCTCCGGCTGCTCTAGGGATTGCCGCGATTCCGCATGACGGCGAGCGCCCCTGGACTGGCCGTGCGCGCCGCATCCTCCGCCACCCGGATCCGCTTCTACGCACGGGTGTGCGTGGCTTGGCGGACGGCGAGGAGCTCTGGACCGAGTTCGTCAAGAGCCTCGAGAGCCTCATCGCGGAGGGCGACGAGTACGGCATCTATTCGTACTCTCTTTGCGAGCCGTGGAAGTCCTTCCGTCGCAACTATCGCGCCGCGCTCGGGGAGTCCCCGATCGTGCAGGGTGAGACCCGCATTGGCCTCAAGATCACTCCCCTCAGCAAGGCTCTCTGAACGGCTTCGCATCAGACACGACGTCACACTTATAGAATGGTTTGGTCTACGCACATGGACTGATCGCAATGTTTTCCTAGATTCATTTCATTACTTATCGCAGTCGTCATCACTTGTTTCATAGATTCTTTCATGCACTAGATGTGACCGTGTACCTAGAACTGACCATCGCGAACGGGCTTAGATGGATGTACATTTGGCTAGTAATCTATTGTTGTCGCAACCCCCTGGTCTCACTCCTGAAGCACGGTATTGATTTTAAAGCTTATCACGGGTGTGCAACTACAGTGGGAATTATGAATAGGTTAGGCATTACCTATCCAATTGACTGCCCTGCTCAACTCTACTCAGCGTTCCCGTCCAAGTGGCGCAATTGTTCTGATCGAGATCCAGTCCTGCGCTACCTCCGGCAGGCACCGGCCATCTTCCCAGCGGCCCAGGTTTGCTTCCGCCCTGATCAGTATTATGTAAGTAGCTCCGTCATTCATGTCTGAATCCCTGTTCAAATGACCCACAGATCGCCCTTTTTGAAGACTTCGTAGACTCCACTTCGTCAGCTCTACAACCGCGTTACCTACACTGGCATGGTAGTCCTATGTCCGTGTGGTACCCAGTGCACTTTGTCAACAGTGACTCAACTCTTGCTGGGACGCTCACTGGCAAGGTCGCCATGGCCCTCCCGCCGTGGCTGATAGCAAGGGCATGGTGGTATTCAAGTTCAGGAGCCGCTCTAGTTTGACAAGCGTATTTGACATGCATGCTAGAACATTCATTCATCGCATATAGGTGTGTGTGAGTCATGTCATCATCATCATCATTGACTCAATTGGTGCCAAACATCAATTCTGGTAGCAACCGCTCCACCTAAGCCTGGGAGCATACACCAGCAACCCGGGGCAGCGTCGCTACGGTTCAATTGCGACATGGACGTCCACACACTGTGTACGCTGAGGATAGCAGGTGAGCATGTGCCATTAAATCCACCCCTTCGCCTTGTATTGCTCAAGGATGTCACGAGTAGACTCCTCGAGGGTACGGAGCTCGATACCCAGCAGTTGCTTTGCCTTCGAGGTGTTGAAGCTTGTGAGGTAAGTTGCTACCTCGGGGTCGTATGTCGGATCTCCTGCCGCGACGTTTGGGTGATACCTCCTCGCTACGGACACTGATGATGGCGTTTTCTAGTTGGTCTAAACGTAAGAAGTATATAGAAAGAGTCGCGCACAGATATCTTGTCCATTCCACGGCCCACTTGAAACGACGATACGCTCGCCACCCGCTTTCTCTTTTTCGGCGGCGGTGACCAGTGCCTCCGCAACGTCCCGCACATCAACCCAGGTCATGCTAGATGAACACATGATCAGCATGAATTCCTTTATCCTCTCCAGTCTGAAGACACATACTCAGCAGTATCGAACCCCTCCTTTCCAAGCGGCCGTCCAAACGAGTCTGTGCCTCTGATGATCGCCAAGAACCACATCCTCATACTCTCGTTCAGCTTCTCCGGGGCGCTCACGGGCTGGAGCGTCGGGCCAAAGATCCACGGCGGGTTAACCACGACGAGGTCCCACCCGATCTTCCCTTTGTTCTTCTCGACAAAGTCCCACGCAGCGCGCTCTGCGAGCACCTTGCTCGCCTGGTACTTCTCGATCTGGCTTGCCTCACGGCCCCGCGCGCGTACTTCCGCGACGGCGCGCTCGTTCCAGTCGGCTTCGGTGTATACGCGCTGGATCTTGTCGAGCTCGCGGATAGCGCCGCAGGTGGAAGTGTATATGACGCGCTTCACGGAGGTGCCGTACGCAAGCGCGGATTCGAGGACACGTAGGGTGCCATTGACGGCGGGGACAATCTGCTCGTCGGGATCGACCGCATCAAGGTGGACGGGTGACGCGGTGTGCTCGACCACATCGACACCCTGGATTACCTCGTCGTATGCGCCCACCTATCCTCGGTGACAGGCGTGAGTATAGTGGACGCGAAGACTTGAGGGAAGCCTAAGATGAGTACTACCTTTGTGATGTCAGGTACAACGATTATCTCAAGCTTGTCCCCATACTCGGTGAACACTTGCTTGAGTGGTGCGATCTTGCTCTCGGAGCGGACAGTGCCCCGGACGGTGAACCCCCGCTCTAGCAGCTTTCGGATGAGCCACATAGCTACAAACCCGTTAGCACCTGTCACCAAGACCTTTCCGGAGGTGACTGCGGGCATTGTGTCTGAGGAGTTGTAGAGTCGCTAGGGCGGGATGACTCTATGACTGCTTGGGGAACCCTGATGCAGGTATGTAGTCGACCTACGGTGCTTATATACCTCTGAGACGAATTGCATATGCGCTTCCATGCCGCGACCTACGCACGACACTCATACCGATGCCTTTCGTTTGTCATCTTCTACAGTACAGTTGGTGCGTGGTTCCAGGACATTTCGCTGATAGGATGACCCGCACAGTATCGGCTTGCCTGAGAGCAGCACCGGAGGATACGATAAACCTGAGGCCGGGCGGGCGGGTGGATGCCGCCCGAAGGACACAGACGTCAGAGAAAGCATAGTAACCTGCAGCCGCATTGGGCTCTATAACTAGAGCCGCCAACGCGTCGGATCGCGCATAAGCCAGGTGCGCAGTCGGACGCCATGCAAGTGAGTGCATACAGGTTGTGCATTAGTATGAGTGGCGGTTCAAGCTGGTGCCACCACAAATTCAACTTGGTGAATAATTTCAGGTTGGTCGCCTTCACGTCTGACGGGTGCTCAGACTGACTGACATGATTCGACAAGGTATGTACTCATGTCATTACGTCATGCTGGGCACTCAATCACAATGTATAGAACTTACCGGCGTAGACTCGAGTTCTGCACACTAAAATCGCTCTAGAATGACATTCTTCGACCTAGTATTGCCTTCAGGCGATGTTCCATCAAGCTATGTGTAAGTATTCGAAGGAAGATCGATAGGCTACGGGCTGGAAGGGTTCAAAGAACCCGGTAGTACGTTTCATATCCAGTCGCTCTACGCCGCACTTCCCGCATTGTAGTGGCCCTTTGCGAAATGTTTAAAACTCCTCGGGACGATGTCCGGGTACAGCTCGCGCACGTCAAGGGCGCCGAGCTTTTTCGCGTTCTCGAGGGTGCACTCTCCGAGATAGTGTATGCTGATCATATACTCGGAGATGTTCCAGATAGCCCGCGGGAGAGCATCCGCATCCATCGTAGCGAGATACTGGGCTTTGCTCTCCTCAACGCGCTTGAGCAGCGCATCCTTGTCGAGCTATTAACGCATCCATTTAGTCAGAGATACTACTGTTACGGGGAAGGAAACACTCACCACGTAGCGTCTCTTTCGGATGGCCTCCGCTTCTCCGCTCGCTACCTCAGCGATCTCGCGAGCCTTGCGCAGCGGCAACTCGTCCTGCCAGACGATGACATACCGGTTCGCCGCCCGCGGGTCCCCGAGGATTCGCGCGATGTATGCCCCGACCGTGGTGACGTCCGTCATGATGAACGGCTTGTCATCCTGCGTATAGTACTCGTCTCCATATGGCCCGAGCGGTGAAGCAACCTTGGACGACGAGGGCAAGAGGTACTCCATCCACCACCCGATGTCGACGAAGGTATACGTAGAGACACCGTTCGAGGCGGCGCACCAGCCTTTCATTAGGTCGCGGATCTCGAGTTTCTGGATACCATTGATAGGCATGTCATCGCACAATCCGGCGGCGTGAGATATGAGCTAACTTACTACGTCGTTCAGAGCGCGAACGCCCTTGGCACCAGGAGTCCCGAAGTCGGACGGAATGATCCTCTTGACTCCCTTGTCCACTGCGACCTTCAGGATCGCCTTCTGCGGCTCGGTCCCTTTGGCAGAGACGGCGCTCACGAGTGCGAAGACGTTGTCCACGTACTCGGCGAGCTTCTCTGGAGGGTCCGACGTGTAGTCGCCGATCCGTATCTCGACGCCTTGAGAACGAAGCACATCCACCTCCGGTTTAGATGCGGACGAAGGGCGAGTGAGCGCCGCAACACTCTGTCAAGCTCAATCAGCCTTCGGAAATATAGTCTGGACAGGGCGGATGATACTACGCACGTATTGACCTGACTTCAATAGGCCGCCGACGATGCTCCTACCAGTGTTACCCGTAGCACCGAGGACGAGGACGATAGGCTTCTTGTCAACCATGCTGTACTTCCTGGATGTGCTGTAGGGTTGGTATAGTTCGGATGAGTCGGAAATGGCCGCGTTATAAGCTCAATATCGACCTCCGCGAAAGACGGAGGTTGGACCCACTGCGATTTACCGTCCTGTGTCGCAATTTTGCGGACCAATTCATGACTAAGTCCGACAAAAGCGTGAGCACGAGATGTGGCCTTTAGGTCATCAGTGTTTCTGTCAGCAACTCGTGCACAGAAGCACAACCACGATGCATGGGCGTACTACCTCTACCTCTATCGTGTAGTGACGAAATGTTCCAACCGGGCCTTGCAGCTCCCCGAGCACACTATGGCGCTGCAAATGGTTGTATCCCAGTGGATAAAGGCAACAGGGATCTGAATTGATTCACAGGTGCCAACCTGAAGAGACGTTGCATTAGTAAGTGACATAGCTCGAGACTTGAATACAGCGGAAGAGACACTTCCTTCAGCACTGGTAATCCCACGTGAAGAATAGATAGCGCATATACAATGTGGTGACATACCTGATTAAGTGATGATATACTGTCGCTGCCACTGGCAGTGGTGCGGCAAGCCTAATACGACTCACTGAGACTGGGCCAATTACTCAGGCTGAGAGGTTCAGCGACTCGGTGATTTACCTCATGAACCTCACCAGGGCACATTTTTCCGGTGAGAATGAGAATGTCAAGACGCACAAGCAGACTTCCTATGCGTTATAGAGCAAGTACATATGTATCGGAGTATTGACCGGATATGATATCGATCATGAGCGGACGCTGCCAAGGCCGTTGCGTGACGCTATGAGACGAGTGCGTCACGTTGTCACGGCCTGTAGCTAGCGGCCCGAGACGACCGAGGCCAACGCTCGTCGAGCCATGATCCATCCCATCAATCCGTCACTCCGCTAGTTGATCTGTCCTTTCATGGAGACTTCACCGAAACACCAGCTCATGCTACTTATCATACAGTATCGACCCCGCGCAGGCATACAGGGCAGGCCCACTTCAGGCTCAGGAAAGGCCATATAGCCTCGTAGCATGCCTGGCTGTCAGAAAACTCAAAGGAGATGAGGCAACGGGCATACCCAGCTGACCCAGCGAATTGTCATTCACGCTCTAGCACCTTTGATATTCATCAACTTCGGCGCTCATCTTGACTTTACCGCGTTATCGGGGCTACGGGGTGAACCGACACGGCGTCAATGGGGGCTTGATATGCCTGCACGGCGAGCACCAACCTCGACCTGCTTGCCCCCAACGTCCCCGCTGGCAGACATCTAGGTTCGTCGCATTTTCGGGCAATCGTTGCATCGCGACTCACTGGATGGCTGCTTAGAGGGTCTGCTATCATGCTCCGTTCCCCGCAGCGTCTGCTTTCGCATCCACCGACGCTAGCCTGGGTCGTCTTGGCTGTCAGCATCGCATTCAACGCACTGTCCTTAGCCACTGTCGGGAGATCGCGGTTTGAGAAGGTAGCGAGACCTGTGCCCAGGAAGCAGTTCAGTGCGTAGACATCGTCATTTCCGTGAACGCGATGGCTGACCATCGCGCATTTGTCGCGCCTTGCAGGCTATATCGGCGATGACCATCCGCGCGAACTACCCGTGCAGCTCGACCTTGTAGCCATGACGTTCGAGAACTCGGAGCACTACAGGATCAGCGAATACTTCGATACCTGGACGGAATGGCAAGTCCTCACGCAGAACTTCCCTCAAGACCGCCCCGCAGTGCGCCTTGGTCCTCAAGGTATCGTCTGCGCGTTCTGCCCTTCAATATCCATGGGTTGGCTGAATGGTGCTCTTTACAGGGCGGGAATTCAATATCTCGATGTTCACGGCGCTCGAGTGCATCGATACTCTCCGAAAGGCCCTCATCAACGGGCCCGACGGCCACAGCGGCGTGTGCCTCAACTACATGCGCCAGTCCGTCCTCTGCGGGTCCGACACGACTATCGACGCCATGGACGCTACGGACGACAACGGTAACGTCATCGGCACGGACGGCGTGGGCTCGAAGCACGTCTGCAGGGACTGGTCGCGTGTGTACGAGTTCGTGAACGAGAACCAGAAGGGCCCGCTCTGGGAGACGGCTGAGAAGTGACCGCGTTGTACATGTTGTATCCGATATCTCGGATTTGAGTTGTCTTGTTGACAGGTCTTGGTTGAATGAGGCACTAGTGCCCGATGCTTAAACTCTTGAGTGGCTTGAATGCGATTTATCAGCGTGACCCTCCTTGATGCGGGTTTACCGGGCTAAGTCACTCACGGGTAGACATCATGGTTGTATTTGGCGCAGGCGTCGCTGACAGAAATCCCGGTAACCCGATAATAGCATCCCGTTTAGCTGAGTCATGCACTGGACAGTATGGCATCACGCCACACGCCGGGCGATCGCAGTGGGTCCAACATACGTCTTTTCCCGGGTGTTTTCAGAATATATAACGGCCAAAGTCAGGGCAATGCAGACCGCATCTACCGTAACCGTAGACTTCCAACCATGAGCGACAAGAAGCCTCTCGTACTCGTCATCGGCGCGACGGGAATCACCGGACAGAGCATCGTGAACAGCGTGCTGAAGTCAGGACAATACGTACGTGCAACGCGCATCTTCCCAGCACGCCTCGTGAAGGCTGATCATCTTGTACAGCGTGTCGCCGCCCTCACCCGCCCCTCGTCCGCATCCAAGCCGGAGGTGGACGCGCTTCGCTCTAAAGGCGTCGAGATCCGGATTGGCGACTACACGTCGGGTCCTCCCGAGAAGCTAGCCGAGTACGTGATAGACGTTTACGCGGTCGTAAGCTCGGTCGCTGCCCAGGGCATCGAGTCGCAGAAGGGGATACTGAAGGCCGCGGTGGACAACGGCGTGAAGAGGATCATCCCGTGCGACTTCGGGACTCCTGGTGCCAAGGGCGTCCGGGCATTGCATGACCTTGTACGTTGCAGTGTCTCCGGTGAAGGCACTTCTTTGAGAATAGACCTGACGCCGATGCCCAGAAACTCGAGATCCACGAGCTACTGAAGAGCTGGTGCGCCGCCTCGAACGGCGCCTCTGCCTACACCTTCGTCGACATCGGGTGGTGGATGCAGTACTTGGTGCCCTCGTCCTCCACGGCCACGTCGGGGCTCGGAACAATTGGAGACGAGTATTATACCCAGGATGACAAGCCGATCATCGTGACGGACGTCACCGCGGTGGGGCCATACATCGCACGCATCCTCGGAGACCCGCGGACGGCGAACCAGTATGTTATCGTTTGGGAAGACGAGCTCCCGCTAAGCAGGGCTCGCGAGATCGCGGAGGCAGCAAGCGGAGAGCCAGAGGCCATCCGAAAGAGGCGCTACGTGGTACGTCGGCATCGTGCTCGCTGTGTCGTCCGAGACTGAGCAGCCGCGCGCTGGTAGCTCGACAAGGATGCGCTGCTCAAACGCGTGGAGGGCAGCAAGACCCTTGCTGACGTAGGGAACGATCCGCAAGCCCTCCTTGCCTGGCATTACTCCGAGTACATGATCAGTATCCACTATCTCGGGGAATGCTCCCTCGAGAACGCGAAGAAGCTCGGCGCGCTGAACGTGCGCGACCTGTACCCGGATATTGTCCCTCAGACTCTCGTGCGATTTGCAGAGAACCACTACAAGGCTTAAACAACTTGAACGGTGCCATTGTAGGGCGATGGCGGGCGTAGTATAGTGTCAGAGCGCGCATGGCCCCAGATATGATACGACATACCTTCCCCAGTGTCGTCTTTGTCTCCTGCTATGGTCAGAGCGGGCGTAGCCCCATGTAGACTTTACACGTCGCAAGAAAATTTTGACTCGTCGGACGTCTCGTCCTAAGTTCTCTCAGAGTGAAGGTGGCGCCCGGCGGCGGTAGCGTGGAATTGGATCTCGATCATCGGGCCACATGACATTGAGTCGCGCAGAGTCGCGCTCGCACGTAAAACCCCGGGAGCTGACTGCTGAGACAGGCGTTTCGACTTGGCGCCAACGGTCATGCCATGAGACCTCTCCGATTATGCGTATACTCCACATTCCTCCGCGATGTACAACGAAAAAGGTCATCCAAACAGCGGTACTCTTTCGTCGGACATCCCCCCCAGTGGCCGGGGTTTTGAGAAATCGTGAGTTCAATATGTTCTGCTAATGGGAACACTACTGTGTTGCAACATCAATTGCAAGATGCTCACCTCCAATATTCCACTTCCTACACAGGATGAGAGCATGCACCAGCTGCAGGTCGTTCAAGGTGGCACCCTTGATTGATACAGAGGTGTGCACCTATTGACATTGCCATGGAGTAGATTCGCTGCAGATGGATCGAGAGCGAAGGCACCTGCGTCAAGTGCAAAACGGCAGGGATACGCTGTGTGCTGTACTGCCCGAAGAATCGCGGCACTTGCCCGTTGGTCCCTCTATCATGCACTTCGCTCAGTCTCAAGATAGACTCATCACGTCGCAGTGACTACACACAGCTCCTGGTACGCTCGGAAGCTCAGGATGCCCACATCCGATCTCTATTGAGCCAGTTGGACGGTAGAAGACAGCTGGCTGAAATCCGGCACTATATTACTGCAGCGCATGCCGAGTCCTTAAGCCGTGTGGGCACAGCGAGACTTGATATAGACGGTGAGTCGGTTTCCCCATTTGTCTAGTAGCGAGTGCACTGATTGACTGCGGTAGGTCGGGAAAAGGACAGACTCTTCGATCACGTCCTGACTGCCTCTACTACTTCGTTGGAGGCATCATCATCACAAGCAGGAGTTCGATCCGTGTTTCTTCCCTACTATGCGGTTGTAGGTGAGCAGGAGGACCGAGAGTATATTCCGTGTGGTGCTCAGCTATATCGCTCTCTGTCTAGATTTCGCGAACTTCAAGTGCCCCCCGGTGTTGCTGTGCGGCCTGTTTGGGCCAGCGGAAGTGACTGCGCTGTTCAGATTGTAAGCTCTTCCCAAGCATCGGTTCATGCCACCGCTCATGCTTTATGTCAGATACTTTGAGCACTTATATGTACGAGGCATGACAATGATTACTGATCATGGTTATTCACACCAATCGACAATCCAGCCGTCCTTCCCCATATTGGATCCCGCATTGCATACGCCCGAATACATCTTACCGAGGTCGACCATGCTATTCACCGCTAGTGAGTAGGATCTGTTGTTTGTCACGACCCTCGTCTGACTATTCGATGAGTACTCTACCTCGCGTCGCGGTTGTGGACACACCGGCCGAAGTTGCACAGACTCGCACAAGAGCACGTCGTCGAGAGCATCAAGGAAGCACTGAGAGACGGCCCGAACACGGTCGAGATGTGCCAGGCTTTCGCTATTCTCTCGGTATTCCCTGCGCCCCACGACAAGTACCTCGACTCCCGAAGTTCGGTGTTCATAGAGCTTTCTGTACGGTGCGCACATCTGTTCAATAGCGCTGATAAGCCGTTTCTCACAGTGACCAATCGCAGCATTGCCCAGGACCTCCGCCTGGACGAGCCACCACCCGCGGACCTCCCTGAACGTGAGAGGCTTAACCGCCTGCGGACTTGGTTCGAGGTGCTCACTGTCAGCTCCTTCGACGCCATCCGCGCGGGACGGCCGGCCCCATGTCCAAGGAACAACTTTACCTCGCGCATGTCTGGGTCATGGTACCGATGCTCGACATTGAACTCTCCGTTCGATTTCTATACCAGTGCCTATGCGGACCTGTTGTTATTCGTCTCAAGCATGTGGGGCCCTATGGGTCCGACAGGTATAGATTCCCAAGTACGTTTCCTCTCGTTGGCGGTGGCAAACCGGGATTGATGCACTTTGCCTAGGACGACGACCTACCCAACACCATACTCAGCTACCACCAGTGTGTATGCGATCGAGTCGAAATGTGGAACAAGCGCAGAGAGGAGCAACGTGTAGACCCTGCAGGTATGACGCGCACTACAAGTCTGTCACGCTCGCACTGACGGCCGACCAAAGTTGTCGCGCTTCGCAACCCGGCGCTTCATATGTTTGTTGGATTTTCTCGCTCCTGCAGAACATCGGGCTGATGGAGCTGGGTTAGGCTCGGGTATGCACTGCGACTGATAGTTTTAGGCGTAGGTATACAGCATTCGTTGAAGCGCAACTTGACTCCCGGTATTGAACTAGTCAACCTTGTACGATATCTCGGGTCCTCCGCAGTACGAGGGTTGCTGATGCAACATGTCCAGAGCATCGAGGCAGCAAACCAGGTACTCAAGTACGGTGTTGAGCGCATATACCCCACCGGTTTCTTGCGCTACGTAACAGAGGTATGTCACGACCTCATCGAGCGGTTGACGAGGTCTGAGCTGCTGCCCAGCCTCAATACCTCTATGTGACCTATTCAGCGGCGTTCCTCATCAACGTAGGCATCTTCTTTATCTATACCCATGACACTTGTAGCTGACCGACTACAGCTACTGCGGCCGCGTCTTGTCTCGCTACTTGGGCCCGGGCCTTCCATCCGCGAAAATACCCTCCGGGGGGTCCATACCCTGATCGAGGTTCTAAGTTCGAAGGAAGTAGCTCTCGACCGGGCCCACATCGCCTTCATCTACGCTGGGTTTCTCGAAGCCCTAGTGGACAGAGTGTCCTTGGTGCAGGACTTGGTGCACAACTCCGAATCGAGTTATCCACTCACCCCGACGCAGGACCTTCCCTCGCCGATCCCAGCTCATAGAGTGGCATTGCAGGGTCAAGTTGACTTGTGTCATGTAGAGGCAGCCGGGATACTTGGTGGGCCCGGTTTCGCTGTTAGCCAGTTCGCTGCGGAAGTTGCACTGCACGGTAGCGAAGCGTATCCAGCATCGCAGCGGGCTAGTTGCCATGAATTCCCCATGGACGTTGGGACTTGGTAGACGCGGCGGGTACTGCAATGCGCTGGTACATTACACGTGTGTGCAGCAATCTACTTCATCTCGATCAACAGTTTAGGGAGGCAAACGCGCTTTTGATGTAACTCATGCCTCTGCTATTTTGAACGCCCCTCCCCCGCGCTGTGGATCGATACGGTGTGGATCTCGTGTGAAAGCAGCAGTGTAGCGGCTTTTCCCTCACGAGCCAACTAACACCGTAATACACAATGCCAATAAGTGTTCCTGTACATTAGTTCAAGACACGCCTGACTCGGAGACACAATCACTTCATTACTTTGGGTCATGAATATTTATACATTCATATTCAGGCTTACCAGTCCAGGTGGCTTTTGCCCTCAGACGCTTCTGGCATCGTCGCGAATATTGTTTCCTGAGTCGTGAATCTAGCGAATGACGGTGAGGGGATCGATATGAACTTCGAGGACAGACCTCGAGCGGTCACATGCACGTCTCACGCCTGGAGAACACGAACTCGCGGTTGCGCGCCCTCCTCCTCACCAAAGTCTCGCGACACGCCTTCCCGCCCATAAAACACCCAGCCGTCTTGCTCTTTGCTCAACAATCCGGCCGGCCTCTCCCTCATCTCTAACTCGCCCTCCTCATCCCACAATGTCCGAGAAGCTCGACGCGCCCACATCCTCCACAGACAGCGGCTCAGGGCCCCGGGACACCGTCGCTAACGGCGGGCCAAAGGCGATCATCAAGAACGTCGATATGAGCGAGGACATGCAGCAGGAATCCGTCGACATCGCATCAGCCGCGCTCGAGAAATACAACATCGAGAAGGACATCGCCGCCCAGATCAAGAAAGAGTTTGACCGCCGACACGGGCCTACCTGGCACGTCGTCGTCGGCAAGAACTTTGGCAGCTATGTCACCCACGGTGCGTCCTCGCTCCTCTTTGTGCCCCTGCTAGCACCGCGCCCGTGCAGCCGGGACGCGTTTGCTCGTGTCTCCGTACTCCCGCATTGTGCCCGCGTAGTCCTTTTACTCATGCGTCGCACGCAGAAACAAAGCACTTCATCTACTTCTACATCGGCACCCTCGCCATCCTCATCTGGAAGTCATGAGCTACCGTCTTGTACACTCGGCGTGACATCGACACGGTAGCCGGGGGTGCGCTGCCGATATCATGACGAGGGCCCGAGGGAGATTACACACGAGAGACGGGAGTCGGGGAGGGATCGAGGGGTCGCCATGGTGTTCATGCACCAGATCGCGTTCTCGGGTGGATGGACCAGAGCAATACCTCATCTGCGTACTCAGTTGTAAAGTCTATTTTCTTGCTCTAGTATCTCGCTATTCGCTTTCCAATTCTTTTCTCTTGGTTCCTTCTGCACATCCCTACCCGGCTTGGAGCCCTCTGGCCGTCTGCGTGCGTCACACAAATTGAACAAAGTCGTCGACGAGAGGTGTGCAAAGAAGCTCGGCCCCGTGTGGTGCACGCGCGTCGACTTCATTTCGGCACATTTCGAGCCCTCCGGTTCATCTTCCACTTGACAGCAAGCATCGTGGTACAGCCTATGAGTAGCTGATAGGAATGAATTCTAGTTGATACAAATATAGTCGTACACCAATGTACATGCAGCTACAAATCCATGTCTAAAAGTCCGCACAAGTCCGAGTCCATGCAAGAAGAATACAGATGTACAGATACACGGTCGTCGCGAGGTCGTCGAAGTCATTAATTCGCAGTCATTCATGCTCAGTCCATGCCGCCTCCTCACGAGCTCCTCTCCACAATCTGGATGACCACCCGCCCCACGCACCGCTCGCTCTCCTTCTCATAGATCATCACGCTGAGCTCGCCCGTGTCCTTGCCCCCGGGCACGCCCCAGAACTCGACCACGCGCCGCTCGCCGCGCGCGCTCTGCGCAAGGTCCGTCTTCACGAAGCGCGGGAGCGGCTTCCCGTTCACGAGGCGTGCCTCGAGCAGCTTCGACCTGCCTCCCGCCGCGAGCGGCGACCCGCCCGAGATGGGCACGCGGAAGCGGAACTGCTCGCCCGTGCGCGCGAGCATCCGGGGCACGATCGGGATCTTCCCGTTCGCGATCGACGCACCGTCGTGGCCGCGGTGCGAGGACTCGACGGAGAAGGTGCCCGTGGGGGAGCCGCCTGCCAACATCCAGCACGCGTCAGCGTGGTCTGCACGTGTAGGGTAATGAAGAGAGGAGAAGGAAGAGAGGACACGCACCGATGGACGCGCTCGCTGCGCTCTGGCCGTCATCTCCGAGCGCACGCACGTAGTTCACGCTCGTGTTCAGGTCGTCAATACTGGCTTCCTGGATGGGCTTCTTCTCCCCGCGGAAGATCTTGGCCACCTGGCTGGCGACGCGCTTGGTCTTCGCGCCGCCTACGTTCGCACCGAGCACGGGCGAGTCCTGGTCCGCCGCGACAGGCAGCTTGGGCACCGGCACGCGGCTCGCGCTCGTGAAGGGGACCAGTCGGGGACGAGTCAACTCCGGGTTCTTCTGTGCATGTCCATCGGCGGAAGCAAGGGAGTACCCAGACCGTACGCTCGTCGCGCGCGCCGTCTGCACGACCGCGTCGACTTCGTGAGTGCGCACGGACCCGTTGCTCGTGTACGACGCCACCGAATCACCGGAGTCGCGCTTCCGGGTGCTAGTGCTAGGGGCAGAATACTTGGTGTTCGAGCCCTTCGGCTTGGGAGGCGCGAAATCTGCGCGACGCCTCGGGATGGACCGACCACCGGTGGAAGACGAAGGCGAGCCCGCGATGCTTGAGATGCCGCTCGGGGCGTAATGGCTCAGGTTCATGTCCTCGAATGGGATCGGGGCCGGGTGGCTAGCAACGGGCTCCAAGGTGGCGGGGAGGACCTCCGCGTGGGGTGGCATCGTGAATGGCAGGCCGTCGATGGTGACCGGGACACCCATCCGCGCGCTCACGCGGTGGTCCGTCGTCGCGACCAACGTCGGCTTGCCGATGACAGGCCGCCTGGGACGCTTGCCGAGGGACCGCTTGTACTTGTCGCTCACGATGCGCGCCGTCGACCGGATCTTGCCTATGAACTCGCCCTTGCGCATGACGCCAGGGCTTTGCGGGAGACGGGGGCTTGCCAAAGAGCTGAGTAGCGAGCGCGGGTGAGAGAAAACGTGCTGCAGAGCGACCCCGAAGCCAGAGGGCCTAGCTTGAGACGGCGAACCATGAACGTCCTTCTCCGAATCGTCGTGTTGAGCCTCCAAGTCGCGTGGTGGGCCTTCCATGACTTTTCCGTCGACCTCAATGCCAATGCCGTACCAGCGCATCTCCTCAGCAGTGTATGCTTTGGTTCCCTCGGGACCAGTGATGGCCGTGTCCTCTACCCGAGCGCACCGACGGAAAGCTGCAAGAGCGAAGGCAAAGGCAAGGAACCCACTAATGACACCAAAACCGATCTTGAGGCCAAGTAAGAGCTTCTGCTTTGCAGCCTCACTGAGACCCCCGGCGTTCTGGTGCGCATAGTCTGAGTTCGAGAGCGAGATCGGGAGAGAGGTATGCGACGTCGAATGCGTGATATGGGAGTAGGCCGTGAAGGTCACCGTGATGTGCGCATAGCTCTGCGCCGCGTCCGAGGGAACGTTCCCGGTCAAGAGCGACTTGGAGGGGTCAAACGAGAGATAGCCCGCTGCAGCCGTAGGCTCGAAGGCCGCAGTGATATTCACGTCGCCCTGAGTAGGTGCACCAAGCTCGGAGCTGTTGGAGAAGAACTGGGCGAGGCTAAATTCCAACGAGTGGTCCGGCAGAATAAGGATGGGTTGCAGAGTTGTCGCCGTGAAGAAGGACGGTACTACGGCGAGACTGACATTCGTGCTGATGGACTGGTTGACGTCCGTGGTAATAGTGACAGGAACCGTCGGGTTCTCGGATTTGTTGTCACCATCTGAGTCGTCAGGCGCAGTTCCACTGAGGGTCCGGGTCGTCGGGTCATAGTGCAACCATTGCTTATACGCCGTAGTATCGATGTCTAGGCTAGATATGTCCGAAGACTGAACAGGTTGGCCGTCGAGCAAGATCCCAGAGAAGTCATCCGGAGACGTGAGGCTGAAGTTGAACTGCATATCAGCGGTGACATTAATCGTCGGAAGAGTAGATGTCGACATGGACAGTTCATGAGCAGCCACCACAAGACCAAAGGTAACAGATCCAGCAGAGTAGCCCTGTTGATCGGAAGCGTGGAGAGCTAGAGAGACAGTCGTTGGCTCGGCAGAGTCAGCCAGCTTGGGGGTGACGCCATTAAACGTAAGTGCCTTCGGATTGAACTGGACCCAGTCCGGGAGAGGCGAGCCGTCAGAACGCAGGGCGTCGTAGTACAGTTCACCACCAGCGTTGGTGAACGTGTCGTAAAGAAAGCCAACGCTGAAGGACCACGACGGAGGGATACGCAAGGCAGGTCTATCAATCCCGTCCAGGGAAGAGGTGTCCGAGAGCAGGAAGACAGATGACAGAGACGGGTTGGCCGCGTAGAACTGCTGCTCAACAGGAATGTGCAGCTGCGGTGCCGGGTATGCCGTTACGCACAAGTCAAAGGACGATGACGCTGAGTCTTCAACAGAAGGATCCGTGGCAGTGATATGAATACCAGGGGAGCCTTCGTCGGAGGACGACGGGGTACCTTGCAGCGTGAGCGTCGAGTTGTTGAACGAGAGCCAGGTAGGGAGCGTTGACGAGCTGTACACCAGAGACGCGTTGTTGCTGGATACAAATGTATCTCTAGAGAAGGACCAGCTGTAAGGCTCGTTGACGCGGGCGATAAGGGGGAGTTGATCGGAGAGGGGATACTGAACGGAGACGGAGGAGGCGGAGGCGAGAGCAGCGAGAGACAAAAGAGTGACGAGCATAGTGATGGGAGGCGCGAACCGCTGTCGGCCAGCGACGCGCATAAGCAGGGACGACAAAGACAGGGACGAGCTCGCTGGCCGGTGCGACGACGACGACGCGGAAGACGACGGGGTCGGGGTTGAGGAAAAGAGAGCGCGCCCTCCGCCACCGGCACTCGAACATCGCTCGCGCCGCACGTGGTCCTGGCTTGCTGACTCAGCAGACTATTGTGCCGCGTCTGTCGATCAGAGTTGCGGAGAGAGAGACAGACACAGAGTCTTGTTCTCATCGTCCCCCTCATCCTCCTCCATGTCTGCCTCGCGAGCGGTAGCGACCTCCTCGCGTCGCGCAACTAACCAGTCAACATCCTCCACGACTTCCAACGGCTCCAACCGAAGTGAACGCGGCGAGCGCTCTGAGCGTACTCGCACAGGTACGGTGAGTGTTTCGAGAACATCATACGTTCCCGTTGCGCTGCCCGGGTCATTATTTGCCATTTTTCTCATGACGGAATTCTTTGCATCTAAAGCAGCCTGCTGTGGAAAGTGCGGTGACGCGCCTTTTGGTGTCCATCAAGCAACTCCTCGAATCGCTCACGAAATGGAGCCACAAAGAGGTAGACGAGAACCACATCAGCGACGTCTACGTTCGCCTGGGAAACGATTTCAATGGAGCAGTGGCGGCGTTTGCGATGTATAGGATTGAGATGACGTGAGTAGTAGTGACGGTCGAAGGCTAGGACGTGCTTACATTGCCAGGCAGTGAACTGATGGGAGTCCCCGAAGAATTACGCAACGTCCTCGAGACATGCCTGGCAGAAGAGCCGTCCAAAGAGACACTGGATCAGTATCTTCCTAAGGTGCGCAGCATCATCACCGACCTACTCCAAGGCCTCCGGCAGAAGCAATCCATGTACCGGCGAATTGTCTCCGATGGCCGACATCGTTCAGAGGGCGGCGATAGAGAGAGTAGGTCGTCGCGGTCAGACAGGTCCTCGAAGAGAACAACTACAGATACCCTCGTTGGGAGCGGAGAGGGCTCAGAAACGTCAAGTCGTCGTAGCACGCCGGGGAGTAGGCGAAACGAGTTGCCTTCGATGCAGGAGGAACCGCCCGCCGTGCGCTCGTCAACACCGGTCCAAGCGCAACCTCGCACATCAATACCAGTCCAGGCGCGTCCGCAAATCGCCAACAATCACTCCTTCCCCAGCCCACGCGCTGTTCCATCCGAGATCAAGGAGTCCCCGTCGCGTGCGCGTTCTACGTCGGCAGCTATTCAGGGGACCAACGGTCTCCTTGACCGTGATGCTACCCCGAGACATCACTCACTGCATTCCAGCCGACATTCCGAGGATACCACACCGACACCGACACCAGAACCACCTCAGTTACCGGCACAACCGCAGCCGCGTCCTGCTTCCGGCGTTCCTGCACACGTCAAACGCTACTCCCTTGTTGATAAACCTGTGACTCCACCCACACCTCCACCAGCAGTTGTCGTAGATGAGCCGAATACGCCACCCGTTGAGCAGTCTTCCCCGTCGCGCGCAGTATCGCCCCCAATCAACGGCGATGTCGACGTCCCGTCATCCGACTCACAAACACTCACCACCGAACCCGGCGTGCAGACATCACTCGATGCGCTTCGGGACCGCAATGCACTGGAGCGGCGAGCCTCCAAGCGCTTTTCGTCATACAACTTCGCCAAGATGGTCGGGGGCGGCTCTCTGCGCGAGCGACCCTCCGCGAATGGCAGCAGCACACCGAATCGACGATCGCTGGCCGTCTCGAGCGCACTTAGCCCTGGGGATCTCGCGGTGCTCACGGAGGCGGATGACGAAGGGACAAACGCCGTCGCTGCATCGCCTGCGCGACGGACGCGGAGCAGAGGGACGCGCCAGCCCCCTAGAAATGCGAGTCCAATAGCCGAAGAAGAGGAGGTGCCGCCTCCTGTGCCATCACTCCCGCTCAAAGAGCCCTCACCCCCAGTGCAGCATGTACGACAGCCATCTGCCGCCGCCACGGCCCCAGAGCCACAGCGTGCAGATTCGACGCCGACGATGCTAACCGTCTTCCTCCAAGTAGGGCGGGAGGTGAAGAAGGCGACGATCGAGCCTGGTATGACACAGTCGAGTCTGACGTTGCTCTTTGTCGACAAGTTCTCGTATAATCCTGGACAAGACAACTTCCCTGCGATCTACATTCGAGACCCTAGCAGTGGCGTGCAATACGAGCTTGAGGA
This sequence comes from Fomitopsis pinicola, assembly GCA_001931775.1. Classification (NCBI taxonomy): domain Eukaryota; kingdom Fungi; phylum Basidiomycota; class Agaricomycetes; order Polyporales; family Fomitopsidaceae; genus Fomitopsis; species Fomitopsis pinicola. The sequence goes on from MPVS01000036.1 coordinate 102,816, forward strand.
CATGGATGAGATCAAGGATCGATGTTTGTTGTCCCTCAACATTGAGCGTAAGCGTGCTGCTAGTCTCTTGTGAATGGCACTGATGCCCTCCGAATCCGTCAGCGTTGGATCAGATCAAGCAGCACATCGACTTGCAGATCGCGTCTCTCGCTCAGGAAATGAAGGACCTCCGAGCAGCCGTCTCTACGAACCGGCGAACATCCATGCCACCACCTATGATCATCGCCCAACCGCTCGCTGAGAGCACGCCGGCAACGGCGCGCCCCAGCGATTACCAATTCCGCAAGGTCGCTCGGCGACTGTCACGCCTCATTCCTGACGATAGCCCGCTTTTCGAAGAAGAGCCGACGCCCATAGCCCCGCAGATGACCGGTCCATCCATCCAGCCACAGATGACCGGCGCATCCGTTATGTCGGAGTACACGAACCGTGTCGTGACCGATCTGAAGACGCAGTTCGACGAGGTGCAGAACCTGCGGCGCGACCTCGGGATCATGCGGCAGCTCTACACCGAGTTCATGAAGCAGACGAAGGAGTCGCTTGGCGCGCTGCGCACGCAGACGCAGAACGTGCGGCAGCTCGCATCGAACAAGATCGGCGGTGCGCGCCAGTACATCGACGACGGGAAGGCGAAGCTGGACTCACGCAGCCAGAACGTGCTGACGAAGATGGAGGAGCTGCAGGACACAGTCGAGAGCATCAAGGACGACGTCATCAAGCGCTCCATCTCGCCGAAGCCCTTCGTGCTCAAGAACGTCAAGGGCGACATGGATGCCGTTGCCGCAGAGCTGCAGAACCTGAAGGAGCACATCCAGACCGTCAAGCCGATGTGGAAGAAGACGTGGGAGGAGGAGCTACAGAACATCGTCGAAGAACAGCAGTTCCTTCAGCACCAGGAGGAGTTCCTCAGCGACCTCCTGGAGGACCACAAGGCTGTCATCGAGGTCTGGGGCCATGTCGAGAAGGTCATCACGCTCCGCGGGACCGCCTCTGCGAGGGCCAGTCGGTCTACAAAGGGCTTCAAGCCGCCACCGATGGACGAAGGGCACACAGGCCTCAGCACCGTCTTGCTCGAGATCCGCGGTGCCGCAGCCGACTCGGAGCGGAGGCTGAAGGCGATCGCGGCTACAGAGAAGGCGCGCGAGAAGGAGCTTACTACCCAATCTGACGAGTTCCAGAACGAGCTGAGCGGCTTCGTGGAAGGTAGGAAGCTGAAGAAGACGGGCGGCGCAGAAGAGGTGGAGAGGGTGCGGCAACGGAGAAACGAGCAGACGTTGAAGGCGATGTTTACCGGCAGCTCCGTTGCCTCGTCCAACGGTGGTGGCGTGGCTTCGGGGCCGACATCCCCTATGTCTCCTTAATGGACAACGGCAACGATACCCATTCGAACGAGTTCAAATCGCCCGGAGTGCAATGAGTGCATTCCGGTAGTCTCCCGGTTTTATCAGAATCACAGTCTGCCTCTCGGTACGGGAAGTAGATGGACTGTTGTCTCCTTCGCTCTTGTATCTATTATTCACGCTATCGTTCATCTCACACACCGACACTCTCATGCTTTCACCGCCACCTTCTTTGCGTGTAGACTAGGATAGCTAATGGTATCTAGTTTGTATCCACTCAGACATTCACAGTATAATATGCACATCGTCCCTGCCTCTCAATGATAGACGTAGTCGCCTGTCCGAATATAGATAATTCCAAGCTCAGTAAGTGCTCATGGTATGTATTAATTTCTGACCGACCCCTACGATCGCGCAACCAGCTGAAGAAATGACAAACGACAACGAGAACATTCCAGCGTCTAACAGGGGACTGGCAGGTGAGGGTTGCCCTGGGTTGCCGTGGCGAGATGCTGATGGAGGGAACACGCACGTACTCCGCAATCCGGCAGGGTGTCGATAAATGAAGGTGTATGCTCTGTTGCCTATTCGGAAACAAGCGGCATATATATCTCTGGGCAAGATTTCGCCATGTGCGATACGTTAGGGAACATGCACGTAGCAGTGAGTCAACGTTCCTTTCATTTGCAGCTCCTGCCTGCCAGGGTTCATTCAACGAGGATATGAGCCCAAAACTCTGTAGGTAGTTTATAAACACGTCATGAGTGCTCGAACGTCGATGCTTGCTTGTAGCTATAGCACATACCAATATCAGTGGTGTTGTCCTAGGGTTTGTACCAGGATCCCAAGCTAGCTGGAATAGAGTTGAGGCCTCACTAGAGGGGGTCGATAGTAGCTAAACTACGGTAGGACGTTGTTCGTAGGCCAGCCTGAGAGCCATTGGAGAGCCTCATCGTGCCTTCCGGGTCGATAGCCGAAGTCATCGCGGTCGACCGTTGGCGGTCACCAAGGCCCCACGTCGCGGTCGTGCCGGCGCCGCAATTCCGCAATGATAGACTTGTGGCATCATAAGCACTCTCGACAGATTTCTCTTCATGAAATATGTCTGATGAATCCGAATGCAATGGTCAAGGAGCTCCCTTGAGCTTAAGCTACGGACACACGGGATGCAACGTGTCACAGCGTGACAGGGTCACCGTTGGTCTTCAGATCATCAGATCTGACCTGTCGGTCCCTGTCAGCTGACTTCCGCGTGATAGCCTGTTCTTCGAGAGTCGAGCCTCCTCCTTGGTACTAGTAACTAAGTGTCTCAAGACCACTATATAGACCAGGAGGCTATATGTCCGAGTTCTAACTGCACCCTAGGGCCCCGCAAACTCGCTCCGAGGTGCTACTGCCGGTATTGCCACTCAGGCACTGGATTGAGCGTATGTTTACAAGCATCACTCAGGCTGCATGCATGCTTAGAGGCTCACGGCTACTCATTTGGTATAGTAGGCATCCACTGCGTCTGCTATAATCAAACCAGCCACGCGAGTTCGGGCGGTCGTTGAAGTCCAAGTTCAAGCTGTACCATTGAAGTTGCTCCGCGGTACGTCTCTCACTGATTCGTCCGAGGCCAAGCTCATGCCACATGACTTTCACAAAGCACCATCCTTCGGTTTCAAGTCTGGTATCACGATGAGAGACATCCCGCAAGATATATACAATGAAATATTGCAAGGCCAGCTTCTAGACAGCGGTGATCTCAAGACGTGCAGCTTGGTGTGCCGCGCATGGCTGTCTGCCACTCGTAGCCTCCTATTCCGCGCGATCAAGCTCTGGGGCGAGCAGGCCTTCCGCGACTTCAAGGCAGTTATTACACACGCTGCAGCTATGCGCTCAAACATCGCCTACTCCGTGCGGAAGGTAACGCTCAGCGACTTGAGATTGAACCTGGACAACCTCCCTCGTGATGCAGTCGCGTCATCTTTGGTCTTGCGCCAGCTTCTATCATCACTTCCCTCCCTCCGAACTCTCCATTTGGATAGCATCGAGTGGAGCCACGCTGCCGATCCCGGCTTGCCCGTATATTTTGTGAACATGCCTATCACCTGTCTCCAGTTTTCTCGGACCCGCCTTCCATCTCCTGGACATCTTCTCCGACTTGCTGCTAGTCTTCCATGTCTTTCAATCCTTTCTGTCTCATTTATCGAGTGGGATAACCTCGATCTTGACGATTCCGATCTCTCAGCCAACCACGGTACACCTCATACTATCCAGCTCCAGTCGTTGAAGGTATACAAGTGTTTCAATGCCCGGGGCTTCCTTCGCGGTTTGCTCTCGCCGCCGTTCGATTTACGCCTCACGAGTCTTGAATGGGCCCTATGCGACATGTCTGATGAAGCTTCGCCCGGCGATCAAGTCCAGCATGAGTTGGACGAGGCGCCTGTACTGTGTACCCTCCTGCAGGCGTCTAGTACTACTCTGGCAGAGCTTCGCTTGAGCACATATTGGGAAGATGAATGTAAGCACAGCATCATATGGGTATCCGATATGTTCGCATTTAACCACGCGTTGTCGTCCCTAGTCCTCGAGTTTGTCTCTGTAACAACAAACACCCCGGTGAAGATAATGGTGCTCAGCGCGTTCCGGCCAGCCGATACTCTGCCATACGACACCTATTCGAATCCCCTGCCTCTTTTCCTCAAAGCCAACGCACCTGCTTTATCATGCCTGCATGAGCTCGAGATCCGTCTCGGTATATTCGATCGCTATGCCATGTGCTGGGGTATGGATTGGGAGGACGTTGATTCCGGGCTAGCGATTCTCCGAGCGAGCTGTCCCGCCTTGATGGTCACTCTCCGCATCACGTTTGTCAGTCACGCTGGATACTCGGACCCGCTGGAGGAGGATTTACAGAGTCTCGCGGAGATCGTCGAGGGTATTACGCATGAGATGCATGAGTATCTTCTCCCATCGTCTCTCAATGCGGGGCTGCCCGTACGCCTCGTCGCTCGATTGTATCAACCAGGCGAAAGGGAGGCAGACGCACAGGAACAGGAACATTGGCTTTAACAAGCCGTGCGCGCGTTTCATTCCATAGTCAGACATCATAGTCCTATCGCTCCCGCCATGTATGCACTGCACTTCTATGCATAGATCAAGGAACGATCACAGCGCGGAATCGCGCCGAGGGGAGGCGAGCAAGGGCGGAGTCTGGTCAAGCGTGAACTTATTGACCATAACCATGATACCGTTGGTCTGGGCGAACTCACAACATTATTCGCAATTCGCAGCGTGTCCGGCGGGCCATCCCCGTATTGCAGAGCGTTTGTGCAGCAGAATGACTGGTCGCACTGCACTTACTCAACGACACACCGTTAGCCCCAGGACCGCTGCCAGCACGAGCAACTCTCCGTTCACCGCTAAACCTTCTGGCAGCTCAGCCTTTACCGTTCGGTGCCGTGCACACGATGGCCGCCGCGCCGCCAAATTTCTGCAATTTTGCGCCTTGGTTGACCTCGGATTCGAATCCGTCGAGGTAGACGTCGGCTCCCACTTATTTCGCGAGCTCGGCCTTCGACACAGACGAAGAGAGAGCGACTCTTCGGTATCCCATCGCTTTGGATATCTAGATGGCGAAGTGCAGAAGACCACTACCAAGTAATGCAGCGTGATGAGGACCTCTCGGTATCGAGGCGAGGACACTTATAGATATCCCTATGGGTTCCGTAAGGATAGCAGAGCTGTTCATCGAAGTAAAACCCACGTCCATACGGGCCACAGCACCAATGCAGGAATGTAGCTACATATTGATCTCATTGCGGGTAACATCGAGCACGCGCGATATGCTCGCGTCGTACCATCTCATGGCCAAGTAAGAACTATGGCGCCAGCCTGAGACCACTGAATGAGACATTCGCGCGTATGCAACACACGATGAGGAGAACAGTGCCTGGCGCCGGGGAGCGGTGCAGTGGGATAGACTGAAATTGCCCACCCGGCCCGTTACACGTACTTCTATACCCCAGCTACGGGCTGGATATCCTGCCTGAGCACATACCGGTACTTCGCGTCTTCCCTAGGTTCGACACTAACCCCATACGTGAACGTGCGCGTGGAGATCTTGTTCCGAGACTTGCATGCATCGGCGGGAGCGGGTTGTCCGCGTAGGGCAGGCCGACATTCACTCACTTGCAGAGCACGCGCAGCATCGTGGGGTAATCCGGAGTGGACATTTTGGCCGGAAGGCTTTGTCGAGAGGAATATGTGGAGCATGCCCGCGAAGGGCTTCTGGAGTTCCTACGGTCGAGCATCGACGTCAGAATAAGGGCCCGGGATGGAATCTGTACGCACGTTGCCCTGGGTGTCGATGACATACGTCGTGTGCCTTGTTGGGCTGTGCTGCGCAAAAACGCAGACATCTTCACCTAGTGCCTTCGCAAACAGGATAGGGCCACCGATCTTCGAACTGGGCTCAGTTCCGTGTCGGTACAGGGGTGCAAAGTGAGACCGGCGCAGGATATGAACGCGAAGCCCTTAAGCTCGACCGCGTCTGGGATGTTGAATGCAAACTGCCAGTGAGGGCGCGAATGCCAGTCGAGTCACCGCCCTGGGGGATCACGCCGATACCGACGCGGTTGCCTAGCTCAAACTCGTTCACATTCGCACCCACGCGTGCGACAAGACCGAAAATCTCGTAGCCAATGGAGAGAGGGAGCTTGCACTGCCCCCACCCCTGCGTCAAGGTGTGGGCATCTCAACCGTAGATGCCGCAGTGCATGATGACAATTCAACTAGGAAGGTCTCCGGCGCGAAGGGAACTATTGGCTCGAGCGTGTTCCGGGCGAAGAGATCTGAAAACGCGTCAAGACACGGGCATCTGTTGGTCGAAGACAGGCTCACGCGGCCAGACTGGCGAGTGAGTGACGAAACGTTGACCATCAGCCACACGGCACACTCGGCATAGCCGCCGATGGGTCTCTCCGCCATGTCCGAGAGTCGGTCTGCCATGCTGCAGCCTTGCTGCAGCCCTTGCTACAGCCTCAGGTCAACTCAGGCTTCGCATACTACCGTGGCCGTGAGAAAAATTGTCTCTGCTGTGCGGTAGGTCTCATCTATACCTGTCTTTACTATGGTGCTGACTCGAGTGACCTTTTCGAGGTGACACTGCCCAAGTCATCATAAAGGTTGCTTCCCTCGGGAGCAGACTGCTCTAAAATGATTGATAATGGGAAGCATAGCTATAACTAACCTAATCTGCTTCTTGTTCGTCAGCCGATGGATGGAGACGTTTTCTGGTGGTTTTTTCACATCAGACGACTCGTCCGAAGAATCTGGCACAGTCGAGCTTTGACCCCTCAATTTCCGGGAGAGGCAGAAACCTGAAATTCAAATGCATGTGCACTGCGATGTACAGTAGGCTGGGGTACTGATACGTCAACATTTGCACTGGCTTAGTGACCACTCTAGTCTCTACGGTTCGTCGCATATTTGAAGGCTAAAGCTCGAGTTAAACCAAGTCGTTCAATCTTGCAATGAGTGCATTTGCGATCACACCGCATGTCAGTGGCTATTGACTGTGAAGGTCTTGAGGCAACGTGCATCTATCTATCATTGGAGAAAAAATTCTGACTCTTCCATCAGGCAGTGTTAGCTATAGCTACCTGGGATATCTGACAGATTACCGCGAGTACGGTTACAAACCGACAGTTCGGCATGCTTCCCCCACTCCGAAGTCAGATAGAAGACTCGGATGCAGAGTACGAGTGGAAATGCACCGATCGGTGTGCGGGCCTGGTCACTTTCTACTAGTCGCATGAAGCCCCTCAGAAGGCTGACTGCGTTATTGTTCGTGCGGGATACCACACCTTGTTGACGTTCGTAGTTCATGTAGCTATAGTCATACATCTAGGCCACCCTCAGGATGTGCGTCCGTGGTCTGTGTTCATGTCGGGTTTATCGACGCTGGGGTCGCTGGTGAGTGGACCAGCTTCAGCGTATCCACTCCATTCAACACACCCTCAGCATCGACATGACAGCTTGATGTCTCAATACCTATTCGATAAAACGGACAGATATCGATCTGTGATGTTGCGACCATGATGGAGCTCCAACGGCTGCCAGTGTGTCTCTGTCCTTTCTTAAGCGGTGGCTACTAACATTGTGCGAACCTTAGGTGTCAATATGACGTTCCTGGGCCTAACAGTGGACCAATCCGGCCTTCGCGAGGAGGCAAGCCACCATGCAAGTATTGTTTCTGTGGCCTAAAAGCAGCTGGTGATATCTCACAAGATCGCAAGGCTTCGAAGCGTCACATTTGCTATGTGACATTCAATACATCACCCCGCGCTCTCTACGGCATGCCTCATCGTATGGATCTGTTGGCCTCAGGCTCTTTGCAACGATCTGATGCATAAACAATGTGTAGGTCAACTAAGATATATAAACAACTCTCAACTTCGTGACTCACGTACTACATCCCCGAGGTTTCTCATTGTCAGTCCCAGGCAGAGCTAGAGTCTTTCATTTTCTTGTGATCTCGCCCATTGACCTTGCATCTCTAAGCTACATCTTGACGAACCAAAACTAGTTGGGCCATGTCCAGTGACGATGATCTACAGGGACGTGGTTTGATTCTTCCAATAGGGATGTGAGTTGTTCCATTCTGACTGAAATTTCTTTTTCTCACGTGCTGCGGCCTGAAATGAAGCCTTGCACCTTTGGTGTGTGCTTTCTTCAGTGCTGCGACTCTCACAATACAAATACCGCGGCTCCGCAGTTTTTCGGGCTTTTATTCAACTGGGCCCTGCAAAGTGTTCTATCAGTGCAAGTCTGTAAGTGGCCACTTATATTGCTTGCACCCACTTCTGACAGCCTTGATCTTATAGGTTTATACTACCTTTACTTTCCGAAAGATACTCTCTTCCGTAAATGTTTAGGTAGGCACATGATTACATATCAATTACAGTAGCGCATTAACAAGAAGCATGCGCCTAGTTTGCGTCATCTTCCTTTTTGAATGGGCTCAGACAATCCTCACAACTCAACAATGCTTCATCTTATTTGTCCTACTACCCGAATATGAACCTGGCCGATTGCTGGTGGACGCTTGGGTTATGGCCTGGTTGATGCCCGCCTTCACAGCAGCCACAGTCCAGGTATTCCTTGTGTGGCGTATCACGGTTATATCCCAGAGGCGACTCTTTGCTGCGATCATCTTACCGGTGAGGCGTCACCCCTGATGGGGGTTAAGTTGCTGTCGACCTCATGTTGAATATCCTCCAGGTTGTTGGTACAGCGTTCTGTTCAGGCATTGTGAGCGCTGTCAATCTCCGTGTACGAACAGTGCAAAAATGTGCTCGGCCCTTTCACTAACGTCACCGCGGGTTAACGAACAGGTCTACAATACTACCGACAACGGTTTCACATGGGGGATGAGTACGGAAATGACATGGGACATTGCTACAAGTGTACGTCAACGACTCGGACTGTTCATACGATGCATTCATTGGATAGCCAGATTTGGATTTGGTCTAGTTTTGTTTCCGACATCTTGATCATCGCCTCCATGGTGTACTTGGTATGTTCTACCTTGTCCTCGTCATTGCATATAAGGATACTGAGGAACAAAATCTTCTTCAGCTACATTACTCAAAGAATATAAAGCAAGATCACAACAACCCAATCCTCAAGCGGATAATGAAGTTGATCATAGAAACAGGCTCCCTCACCGGTACGCACAATATTTACCAATGGTTGATGGACAATGCAAGATCGAGTGCTTCTGGGCCTTTCAGCTCTCACAATGGTTATTGTTGCAGCATGCTGGTACTCCCCGTTCGTGAGTTCTGCGTACTATGTTCGGTGATGCATACGACTGATATCAATTTTACGAAAGGAGTCGGATGCAGCTCTCGCCCCGTTAGTGATAGATGTTGGAGTTTTCGGGCTGTGATGCCCTTCGTCATGCTTTGTGGTATCTCAGCCACTTAATTCCTTATTGTTCTCCGTGTATATAAGTAGCATGCATGACGGCATACTGCCCTCATGCGGTTGAACCCTGTCTAATCGACTCGTGTCCCGGCTACGAAACCCGGAAAAACCAACACAACCGCATTAGCCTGTGGACACCTCCGAGACACCCTGCCACTCGTTTGCCCCTGCGACTATGTCACATTCAGCACTATCGGCTTCTCTGATCAATGCTATCCCGAAGCTCGACGATGACAACTACCATGACTGGAAGTTTGCGATTTCGATGGCCCTGCGGCGTGCAGGAACATGGTCGGTGGTGAGTGGCACTGAGAAGCGCCCAGAGGCCACCGACGAGAAGGGCAAAACGGCGGCCGCAGAGTGGGACAACAAGGCGGATGACGGTTTCACGGCAATCGGGCTCACTGTCAACACACAGCAGTATGTGTACATTCGCGACTGTGCAGATGGACCTGCGGCATGGAAGGCGCTCGCGGCGATCTACGAGATGAACAGCCGCGCAAATCGCATCTCGCTCAAACGGCAATTCTACGGATACCACCACGATCCCAGTTTCAGCATCGAGAGGTACTGCACAGAGATCAAGGACCTCGCAGCAAAACTCCGCGCAATCGGCGTCACTGTCTCCGACACCGACATCACCGATGTTCTCATCTCTAACCTCCACGAGACCTGGTCGATCATTGCATCTGCGCTGATGGCAACGAAGGACGAGCTTACCGTGCAAGATGTTTCGGCGGCCCTCGCAGAGGAGTACCGCCGCCGGGGAGGCCCTGAATCAGACGATGTCTATGTGCTCAAGGTGGGCACTCGGAAGATGAAGAAAAACACTATCGAAGTCAAACAACAGGTGCCACCCCCAGCCACGCAGAGCGACCACTCAAACCTGACATGCTTTGTCTGTGGTCAACGGGGACACATCGCACGCGATTGTCCAAAGCGCCACGGGGCGCCAGTGCAAGCCGTGACCCAGGAGGTTGCCACTTTGGCGATCGACGACGACGACGACGATTACGCATTCTGAGCGGCAGAACGGGCAGAAAACTTGAATCCTCACGAGCGCGGGCTCAAGCGATGGTGGTCTCGAGGACCCGGCGGGATCGAGAGCGTCTCACCCGCCGCGAGAGCGGTCTCCCATTGAAGTAGAGGAAATTGAGGATATGTGTACGTGTTCATTTGTGGTTCTCGAGTTCAGGGGGAGTGGTCCCCCTATATGGTGTTGAGGACAAGTCGATGCTTGTGAGGAGCTACCGTCTTGAGGGGGAGTGTTGGAGTTTTCGGGCTGTGATGCCCTTCGTCATGCTTTGTGGTATCTCAGCCACTTAATTCCTTATTGTTCTCCGTGTATATAAGTAGCATGCATGACGGCGTACTGCCCTCATGCGGTTGAACCCTGTCTAATCGACTCGTGTCCCGGCTACGAAACCCGGAAAAACCAACAATAGACACATTTCTTCTGTGTAATTGTCTGACTATTCAACAGACTACTGATAGTATCCAAGATGTGACGTACATTTGCTCCATTGACTGCGATACTAACACCCACGGCTCGGATAGATACGCGAACACAATGTTGGTAACGCTGAATAACAGGATGTTCATGCGGCGCGACGAGCCCAATACCAGTGGGCGCCACACTTTATTTGTCTCTTCTCTAGCGGACCGGCACAACAAGTCATCACCGCCCGTCGTTCCTATGGTCATAATGTCTACTACCGTCGAAACAGCCCATGACGATCTGCCAGAGGTGGGACACTCTCTGATCAGTTCGCGCAAGGTGCAATGTCGCTGACATACCACATATGTTTCAGACAAACAAACAGTTTGAATGATACAATACGACAAATGAAAGGAGCAAGCGGTTTTATGTGTTTGGTCAGGAACGGCCCGAGCCCCACTATTTATGTGTCTGAAACAGCGCAAGCGCGACGACTATGACGTCCGTGAACAATATACCAGTGTTGACTATGTGTGTGAAATCTGCAGCGAACGTTTGGGCGACCTGGTCAGCGGCACCTCATCGCGCTCGGTCGCAGCCTAGCGGCCCACACATCATAGACTCACTGCCTCTCACAAACATTGAAGGAGGGAGTCGTCACAGGGAGGAAATGGCAGAGAAGGTGATGCCTGTCGGTGAATGGGTACCCGGGCGATTGGTGCTAGACGATTCGACCTCAATCCTGCGGGGCGGCCACCTCGCTCAAGCTTGCCGGGGCAGCCTCAGACACTCAGGCACATAAGAGGAAGAACGGAGATGCTCCTGTTGGCATGGGATACCGTGATCTCCATCTGGGTACCCACACAGATGACACGACAACGCTATGGTGGGCGGCCTGCATATCCATAGACCAGTCACAGATCGCTGACGAACGGCTTAACAAGCCTACCAAACAGATGCCATCGCCGATGAAGAGGCTACGTTACATTCTCCGGATCCGGATCCGCGCCTTTTCCCTTCCCTTTCCCTTTCTTCCGGTGCTGGCCGCCGGAGCTCGCAGCACTCGGCTTCGGCGGCGGAACATACGTCACCGCCCCTCCCCTGAGGTTCGCCCAAGGTCTCCCAGAATCACGGTGTCCCTTCACGAACGGCACCTCTGCAGGCGGCGGCGGGACGCGCTTCTCATCAGGCTTCGCGTTGTCTTTGAGGTTCCTCTCGCGTGAGGCCGACCTCGATACTACCGGCGACGAATGGAACGACGCCACCGTAACCTTCTTCGTTTTCGAGTTAAGGGAAAGCACCTTGTGTGTTTGATTCGTCGGGTGCGCCGCGAGCGCGTCGGATGTGGACGATGGTGATAGACCGGGCGCCCTGGCGGAGAGTGTCGGGAAGGCTCCTGCGGCAGCGCGGGCTTGCTCGACGGCTTGCTGTCTCTCCTCCTCCTCTTTAGCGAGGGTCTCGTCGATCTGGGTGTCCAAGCGAGCCTCGAGAGCGCGACGTGCTTCGGGTGTGAGGAGCGGAGATGCGCAGTGCGGGCATGCGTATCGTGGTTGCTGAAGCTCGCATAGTATGAGGCCGCAGTTACGACAGATGGGTGTGTACGTCGATAGTGTGTGCATACGCGCTGGAGATACCGTCAGCATTGTTGTCTGCAGAGAAGACAGAGGGATGCTGGACGGATAGGCGTACCCTGACAGAAACACCCGCCTTTCGGGTCTCGCTCTCGACCTGTCGCATACCGCAGCCCATCCCTCAAGTGTTCCAGCCTCCGCACTTCCTTACTCTTGGGTGGTTCCTGTGCCTTCTGTTTTCCCTTGCCTTGCGACTGCGCAGGTTGCTTGGGTCTCGAAGACGGAATGCGATCAGAAGTCCAGGCTGTATGCATGCTTCGATGTGTAACGAGGTATCGCTGAGATGCACACGCCAACAATGCGTTGGAACCGTTGAGATACTAGGTCGGGTTCGGTGGGAGCCTCGTAAAGTACAAAATGTGCATAGCTGATGTGACTACAGAGGGCTGCTCGTCGGTTGCGGGGTGGCGCCTACGCCGGCAGTAGCGGTCCGGGCTGGTTGCAGCGGCTAATAGAGTCGATTCAGAGTAATCAGTGGCAAGTTCGCAAATGCGAACTTAAGAGCGGGGACTTGCAGTACTGTCCCTCTGCTACAAGAGCTATCTGGAGTATACCGTTTCTAATACCATCATGTCGATACCTTGACGATACCCTACCTCGCCCGCTCCAGGCGATATAATATGTGAACGCAGAGTCAATAGGACCTGAGTCGTGTCTCACTTCCGTACCCTTGCACCCACGTCCCCGAGCATTGGAAGAGGAGTAGCGTCTGTGGGTGCTCGCAAGGCAGGGTATCACACTGCGTCCTGGTTCAATACCGCTGGTCAGACATGACGAGTGTCCACTGACATCTTACCTGATTGCAAGGCGGCACATCGAGACAGATAGAGTTCGGGGGGGATAATGTGAGAACATCGCTCACCAAGCACACGTCGAGGACATTCATTAAGCCGGGCATATGAATGATTTTAGAAAGACATGTGTTAAGTGGTCTCGTACCCATGCGATGGGAGAATGGGGCACCATACCACCGCACACCTCTCGAAATGAAGGATCGCAGCGAAGTTTGCAATACAGGCATTGTACTGGGCATATAACAGGAACCTGATGAAAGGACTACTGCGACGGGCTGTAGGCAACGACGTTACACAGAGGCTCACAGATACTTCTTAAAGAACTTGATCATGGCGTCGAAAGCGCCTTCCTTTCCTGCCTTGATCTTGGGATTGCTCTGCACGACATCGCTGTTAGCGGTATTCGATAGCAATGCGGAAACCTCTCACCATGTCACCACGGACTGCGAAACCATGGTTGCACCCATCCCAGTACGTCCTCTCATAGCCCGGCGCGAACTTGCTATCGCCAAAGAGTTCGTCTGCAATCTTCTGGGACTCGGGTGGAAACTGTGGGTCGACCTCGCAACTGTTGATCAGGAGGGGTGCCTTCGACTCTGCATAATATTTCTGCGAGATTCAGTTATCAGCGACTATCCCGCACATTGCGCATACTCGCCGCTTACCTCTAGATCAGCCGGAACCTGCAGCCGGCTTGGGTGCGAGAGGACGGTGACATGGCTGGTATTGCTGTACGCAAGGTAAACAGCCGAGGGAGCGCCGTAGCAGTACGCAGTTGTCGCGATGCGAGTCGTGCCCTGCTCCTTGAGTGCGGTGACGACCTTGTCGACGATAGGCTTCCAGATGTTCTCGCCGTGCCGTGCGAACCAGCTGACTCGGTCGAACTTGTCGCGGTTCTCCGGGAGGATCGCGTCTGGGGGAATGGGGTCGCCTTCGAAGTAGTCAGGCATGACACACCAGAAGCCGTTGCGGGCGATGTCATCGACAAGGAGCTGCATACGGGTTAGTGAGCAAGTTCTCAAGGTAGCTGAGAGCGGGAGTACCCACTTTGTTGTTGACAAGCGCAAGGCCGAATGCATCGGCTAGGAAGAGGACGACTTTGTCCTCGGCGTAATCGCCTGTAGGTGTCGCGACGTAGCATTCAATGCCGCCAATCCGCTCAATTCTTCCTGTAGAACCACAGGAATACATTAAGCGTCACAGGTTATCATTGTATGAATCAAGTACATTACCTTCAGGAACACCCTCATGGCGGACGCCTGTAGTGGAGATCAGCGACGCAACTCAGATCCCGACTCGAACTACGCGGCTCGGAGGACTCACCGCTGATGCAATCCTTGCAAAGCGGTTCAGACATCGTGGGTACAATTGTCTCCCAGCTGGAGTTGAAAGAAGATCAGTGGCCCGTTATCCCAAAGCCTCGCTGCAAGTGAGAGACTCCAGTCGCTGGCCATGGTACGTCCGAGTCAACGGTCCTTATATCCCAGCCTGCAGACGGCGTCCCTCGGGCAGAGCATCTTCTCAACCGGAGTCACGGAGTAACGTACCTGCCCGGCAGATAAGGCAGAGGTGCTTACGCCTTCGAGCTGACAATCATGGGTCAGAAGTCTGTACCAATGGTTCATTGACGTTCATTCAATGGCAGTCTCTGAACTTCAAGCCGAGTTGCCGCCTTGAGCTCCATGTAGATTGATCGGAGGCAGTCGGCTAGCACCCGCGAGCTGCAACTCCACCCAACGGGCCGACTTGAGGCAACGTGTAAGTACGCAGGACGTGAAGGCTGTTCAGAAGGTCCAAACCCGTGGGGAATGAGAGTCGTCACGGTCGCGGCTTTCCCCTTGACTAATCCACACCTGAGGCGCCCGATGAAAGATCTCAGATCTCGCGCGGTACCGTGACCATCGTGCTTTATCGTTTTTCGGCGTCCTGCGAATAACAGTCTGATATTTAGCCATACGAACAGGTACAACATATATTGGATACACAGATACACGCTAAGCAACGTCAGAGAAGACATAGACTCTGACAAGAAAACGATAGGCACTAGCACTAGGTAATACGGTGGGATCTCTATCTCTATATTCGATCACGCTCTGAGAACGGCGTGTCAATGCGTAGACCACAACAAATCGCCTACCGACCAGGAAGGTCGATACAATACACCGGCCATCACCTCAGTTGATCTTGCGAATCAACTCCACAGCTTGTGCGGAACGTGGCTTGATTGTGCACTGGAAAACAAGCGGCGGGCTACATTAATGCGTATGAGATCGTTTGCGACGAGTATGAATATAGATCACATACCTCGACAGGCCAGAGTGGAACACCGGCTCAGGCGTAATATCGTTTCCCATGTCGTCCTTCGCTTTGTAGATATCGAAGGTGGCCACGAGACCGGCCATCGCATGCCACACACTATTGTCCGCAAATCGACGAGCAGGGCAAATCCTACGGACCAGCGCACACGTACTCATTACTGCTTCCATAAACAAAAAACAGGTGCTCTCACCTCCTTCCGTGGCCGAACACGATGTTCCGTGGATCTATGCGCTCGGCTTTCTCAGCGGACAGACCCATGAAGCGGTCAGGTATGTACAGATCCGGCTCCGGATAGTCGTCCGGGTCACGCAGCATGAGCCTAGCTGGCGGTCAGCGCGCATGATAGTGGGCTGTTGACTGTTGGGCTTACCATATGTTTGGAACGATGACCGTGCCTTTCGGTATGTAGTAGCCGCGGTACACGTCGTCTGAACTTGAAGCATGGGGAACGCCTGCCGTATACTGTGTCAGCCATCAATAACGATACAATATCAGCGACCTGACTCAGAGGAGCGGGACTAGCCCAGCTGGGTTACGACCAGGAATCAATCGTGAGGGTAGAATCATACTGAATTTGCGCAGAAGTACTAACCGCCACGTTTCCTTGAGTATACAGTCCAAGTAAGGGAGGGAGGGGCGATCTTCTATCGTAGGCAGCCTGTCAGAGCCGACCACGCTGTCCATTTCTTTCTGTGCCTTGATGAGTACATCGGGGTGCAGGACCATCGCCAGGACGAAACTCTGAAGGGTACTCCTCGTCTATAGTGGGGTTAAATATTGTCACGCGGCTACAGAAGTTGTTGAAAGTACCGTGTCTGTGCCGGCTACGTATGACTCAGACGATTTAATCCACGCAGCGAATAGTCATGATCACACATACCTGTATACGCACCAGCCCCTAGAGACATGATTTCACGTTTCATATCCTGCAATTCTCCTTTGTCCTTATACTCCTTGATGATGCTACCGATGATCGTGTGTTTGTCAGCCTGTTCAAACGCAATACTTCAGCGATATATCCTCAATTGTGGTACAATTCACGGTACGTGCGTTAGTGTCAGCTGCAAGGTCGTAAGTCGTGTTCGCGGTCTCCCACAATGCGACTTTGGTTTCTTTGGCAAGATGTCTGAATGACCCGCCGGGAAACCAGGCCGGGAGATGTCGCACTAGCACACCGCCACCAAATGAGTGGGGAGACGCGAGGTAAATAGGCACTGACGCACATATTGGGATAAAGTCCAGTACTGCGATGCCAGGTGCGGTTACGGCAGTGACACCTTCGGAGACCTTGTCCGCAAGAGCTAAATACTTGTCGTCGGAAGAAACGACGCTGTGTCCATAGAGGACTTCCAACACTACCGAGCCGGCAAACCTGCAGACCGATGGTAAGTCGAGAGGAAATCTTTCAACGATGAACATACTGATGGAGGTGAGCCCAGAAGTTATTCGGGTCTTCCAACAGATTCACGAGCAGCGTATGTGCGGTACGGGCCTGCATAGGTATAAACTGTTGCAAAGAGAGCTTGTCGAACAGCGGTGCCTGGAGCCAGCGTCGGTTCCTCCTGAGCATGACGCCGTACGGCATTGACCCAATATTGAGGTCCCAATCTAGCCTATTACGGGTGAGTCTTTGGCTTCAAAAGATAGGTAGAAGCGGACTGTCTACGTACAGCTGCAACAACCACGTGGAATGCGGTCGGTCAGAATATTTGGTACCTTGCTTCTCCATGAGGTCCCGCGCGGCGCTCTGCGAATTGACTACTAGCATTGGCGTGTTGAACACTCGGAGAAAGACAATGTCGCCTGACGTTCGGGTGTAGAATGTCGTTTGTGAGCTCAGTGACAGTGTGGAGGCAGTGAAATTTCACGCACCGTAGGTCGTGTTCCATTGCCTGAAGAGCTTCCAGGGATGTTCAGCCGACATCTGATGTAGATTGCCTAAAAGCGGAACTGGACGGGGCCCCGGGGGGAAAGATCGTCCCCAAGAGGGCCGACCTACAAGCAGAACGAACACAACAATGAAAGTCGCACCAAGGGCGACATCGAAGACGGAGACATGCATGTTGGTATGTGCCCTGGACAGCAGTAAACACACTACGAGTAGTTATAAGTTTCGCGCGGGAATTATCTCTTTTTTCCTGCCTCGAGGTAAGATGGAACTCAGCCCATCAGACGACCCAGGCGTTCCGGAACGATGAGTGGAACATTAGGGGGAGAACCACGCCGTGGTCGGAGCGCACTGAGAGCGCACTGTGAAGGGTCTATACCTAACCCACTGGGGCTTAGAACAGCGAAGAGCATTCGCGCTTGTGCTGCCAGGACACAATCAGCGATGGCGCCTTTGAAATAAAACAAACATATCAATGACATGGAGCAGCGCAGCGGTATTAGGTTTCAGGTTGAACAGATGGAAGGGCACCCTTCTAATACGTCAGGATTGCATTGCTGAAATTGGCGTCAGGGAAATCGCTTCTTTCTGCCTGGATCATAGTGCGCGCACCGTATTCTGTCTCCCTGACTGAACGTCTTTCCATCGTGTTCAACCAATCGTCTCCGCTGTCACAGAGATAACCTCCTTTCATGATATCTTGACGCCTTCGGAAGGTGCCATCTTCTATTGGCAAAATCATACATTTGATATTGCTCGTCGATGTCAACGTCGAGTTATGCTGCAGACGTGATTCATGTCAATCGTAGCCCGCGGAGAACTCGGCGTTGTGCGCCGCAGGTACTCGACTCGAGTAGCTGTGCAAGTTTCCCGTCAACATCACGGAAATCAAGTAGGATGGATATGTGGCGTAGCTTGACAGGCCCCGGCGTTCCGGGGTGGGTTTGTAGCCAGTGTGTGAACAGGCGTTATTACAGAAGGGTTTAAGCCTCGTTTGTGTTCATTGTCCAGAGCCGACACTCAGCAGACATCGATTCCCAATTGATTCCTACCAGAGCGGAGGATGAAATACTGATATCTTGGCCGAGCGGGTCAAGGGGGCGTTTCTCCAGTGTCCGTTCCTACATCTCAGATGCACGTAGCTTCCGACGGATCTATTAACGACTCGGAGCTATCGGGTAGAGATAGAGATTCAGGGACATCGACTGGGACATCGACTAGGACGAATGCACAAGAGTTCTCATTGGCAAAGCGTACTCGGGAAACTTACGGTACTAGCCATAGGGTTTTGAATGGCGCCCATTACATAGTAGAGAGTCTTGCGCCGCTGCTCTTCCGCAATTGCTGCGATTTTATCTCCTTGTAGTAGACTTGGCTTGCAAAAGCAAGATACGGTGGTAGATACTGTGTGTATTTGTAGATGGATTGTCCTGGCGGGCCGCTGTGCGAGGCTGTACGCATGGAGTAGGTCGCGATCCAGTGGACTGGCGGTGACGCGGTGTGCCATCCTTGTCATCGTCCAGTCACATGATAAGTGTTCCGAAGCCCTGAGCGCAGCGCGCGAGCGGCTGCTAAGGGCACGCGTGTAGTATTCAACGGGATTGTAGGGCTATGCTGAGATTATATGCAGGGTTCTGAGTATTTCGAACTATCAAATCTACTCCTAGAATGTGTTCAACATATACGACCTCACGTCATTGTATCCGAGTTGACGCCACTCTCATGGTCAGACGGAGATGTCTCGAAGACTAGTTCATAGTTTCTGTCTACCAAGCTATACACGAGATATATCAATCTCTCACACTATCTGTACACTTCATAAGCGATATCACAAATCTCGGTCTTCTTCAGTGATGCGGGTACTACATGGACAAAGGAACGGTGCGACAACGAACGGGCGCGATCAGCTGAGATACGTTGAATCTTTATTTCACTCCGGCTGCCTTACGGACCATCCCCGCGGCATGCGGAGAACGCGGCTTGAGGGCGCACGGGAACGGGAACGGAGAACTGTGAACCGTTGTAAGTACTGATATGATTTCGAACGAAGCTTAGAATGTCACACACCTCGACAAACCGGAGATGAACTTCGCCTCTGGAACGATATCGTTCCCCATCGCGTCCTTTGCTCTCGAGATGTCAAAAGTAGCTGTGAGACTCGCGATGGCGAGCCAGATGCTAATGTCTGCGAATCGACGCCCGGGGCAAATTCTATATGCAAAATTGATTGACATCCATGAGATCTGGAACGAAGGAGACACTCGCCTCCTTCCATGACCGAATATGTAGTTTCGAGGATCTGTGCGTTCTGCGTCCTCTGGGGACATCCCCATGAAGCGATTAGGTATGAACAAGTCTGGCTCTGGATAGTCTTCCGGGTCGCGCAGCATGAGCCTAGCGATGTCATGATTAGTATATACCTAACGGGTGACTGTACCATTCCCCTAACCAGATGTTTGGTATGATCGTCGTTCCTTTCGGTATAAAGTAGCCACGATATTCATCATCTTCGTGCACAGCGTGCGGAACACCTATCGCGCATCGGATCAAAGTACATCCGGACATATCATGGATCAAAGCTTACTGATGGGTGCAGGACAATGCCAACTGTGTGTTCTTAGTATAAGCATCTGCACGTTCGGTTTTCAAGAATGCATTACAAACCGGTAAACTTCCTTCAGAATGCATTCCAGGTAAGGCAATGAGTCCCGGTCGTCTATGGTGGGCAGCCTTTCAGAGCCAATGACGCTATCCATTTCTTCCTGTGCCTTGGCGAATACATCTTGGTACAGGACCATTGCCAAGATGAAGCTATGCACAACACTCTTCGTCTGAGACAGTGTCAGATGACATAGCAAGGCTTACAAGCAAAGAACATACCGTGTCCGTGCCAGCTGAAGAAATTTGGAACATTTGTAAGCGGCTTAGGAGTGACTGAAGCGTTGATATGTACCAGTGTACGCCCCGAATCCTACAAACATGATTTCACGTTTCATATCCCTCAACTCGTTCTTGTCCTTGAACTCCTTGATTACAGTGCCCATGAGTGTATGCTTATCCGCCTGTACAGTACGCACACGCTCAGCGATGCAAGTCCCGTTCGAAGTGTAGAATAACGTACATGGACAGTCGCCGCGAGCTCGTAGGTTCGTAGTGAAGCTTCCCATATGGCAACCTTCGTCTCCGCTGCAAGGCGCTTGAAAGACGCACCAGGGAACCACCCCGGGAGGTATCGCACTGGAGAATAATAAATCGGTGCCAAGGATAAGGACAAGACGCCGTCTTACAGAATGGGAAGAAGTCCACAATCATTACACCAGGAGCGTTGACCGCGGTGATTCCCTCTGAAGCTTTGTCAACCAACGTTAGATACTCGTCATCCGTTGCGACGACATTGTGCCCATAAAGCATCTCCAGAACCATAGAGCCAGAAAACCTATAAGATCAATATGATGAGCCAACAGAAGTTATTCTTGGAGGAGGTAAAGTCACCGGTGGAGGTGTGCCGTTAGGCCATCAGGGTCGGACAGCAAGCTATCAAGGAAGGTGTGCGTCGCCCGAATTTGAACCGGATGGAGGCGTTGGAGAGACACCTTATCGAAAAGCGGGTTCTGGATCCAGCGGCGGTTCCTCCTGAGATCCTTGCCGTACTGCATCGTTCCTACGTTGGGTGTCCACTCGAGCCTATATAGTTGACAGTTCATTATTCGACAATTGTGAAGATGTGGAGAGATACAACGTACATGTCTGACATCCACGTCGAATGGGGTCTATCGGAGTAGTTCGCACCGCGCTTCTCCAAGAGATCCCGTGCGACGCTGGCGGAGTTCACAACCACAACCTGTGTGTTGAACATCTTGAGAGAGATAAGGTCGCCTTGATAAAACAGAGGCTCGTCAATGGATAATGTGGTCAAGAAAACACAAGGTGAATACCGTAGATCGCTCTCCATTCGGCGAATTGCTTCCAAGTATAGTCTGGAGAGATTTGATGCATGTTGCCGATAAATGGAAGCGGACGTGGCCCTGGCGGAAGGGGTCGCAGTTTCGCGAGCCTGGCCCGCCTCACGTAGAGAACCGCGAGGAGAAAAAACGTCAAACCAAGGGCAACGTCGAAAGAATTCATGGCGCCACTTGGGTAGGAGGCACTGCGAGGAGAGGGGTGATATATCATTGCGCCCATCTGTCATTCCCTCCTCGGGGTTTTTCCTAACGCACCACATTTCTACGAACGACCCTGGTCGCTTGGTTTGGGAAGGACGCCTCAGTGATGCTGAGATCATGAACGCCCAACCCTGAGCATAGTACGCAGCGGAGCATCAAAATGGTTAGAACGTTTCACACTGATTCCGAACCTTCACGGATATTTTTCGACGCAGCGCTCCAACGCCACCATAGGG
This sequence comes from Fomitopsis pinicola, assembly GCA_001931775.1. Classification (NCBI taxonomy): domain Eukaryota; kingdom Fungi; phylum Basidiomycota; class Agaricomycetes; order Polyporales; family Fomitopsidaceae; genus Fomitopsis; species Fomitopsis pinicola. The sequence goes on from MPVS01000036.1 coordinate 124,602, forward strand.
TCCATCCCCGATCAATAGCTGAGTCAACGATCTATCACGGTGGGAATGCACAATGAGTCATACGAATGCGGGTGACGCAGACATAGACGACGCCACTACCAGACGCCTAAGCGCTAGCGCTGCAATACGAGAATCCTGCAGACGAACGCAATCACTTACTTCCAACTCCTACGTAGTGTCGCTCCGGTGTGTGCGGGGCGCCCTCTGCAAAGTTGCAGACAAAGTATTGGATTACGATACACCGGGAGCGCCCCTAGCTCTCCTCAGCTTCTCGCGTTATCTCCATAACCAATGGTCGCAGCGATTCTGGCTTCACCATGGTGCTTGAAGAACTACTAGTTCGCAAACGTCGCCAGCTAAACCACAAACAGACCGTACATTGGTTGTTGACGCACTGTTTGAATGACATGGCTGTGCGCTCGGCCAGCCTAAGAACCAATAGCCTCGTAAAGCATGAGTCTGGTTCTCCATTCGTCGTGAGCGTTGTATGTCGGGAGTAGTGAGTGTGAGGGCGCTGTAACAAGTGCATGCCCCTAAACCAGAGTGGGCGTCGACATGCTATAGGACTCGGAGTTGCGCACCTTGTTCAAGTTATCCGCGATGACGGTGCCCTCTTGTCACGCCACGCTGGTTAGCTCTGTCAGCATCAATAGCAGACCGTCAAAGTAAGGTCTACCCAAGGCAATCATACCCATGAGAGATCGGTGGTCTGTCTTCGCAGCCATGGTGAGCACCCTGACCAGTCTGGCGCCGCCGTGTGAGGCTGTAGAAAGGACCGCAAGCTCCGGGCTCCGAGTCTCCTAGAGAAAAGGGTCATACGTCATGCCCGGAAGTAGTAGCTGCTAGGGCCATCAAAGATTAAGCAGCATGAATCGCTGTAAGTATTGTACTCACATCAAGGCACTGTGCGAGGGCGACCGCCGCCGGGCAGCGCCAAAGTCAAACAGCGATCTGCAGGTTCCTTCGCGTCAATGGGCCGAAGACAGAGGCTGAGCACGCATGTACCCCCATACCTTGCAGGACTACCACCTGCTGTTTCTTAGGCCAAAGAACACCCTGTGAACAGATCTGACGCACGGAAGGATGTACAGCGACTGTTCGAGCTGAGACGCCGTAGCCCGAGTAAGTATCAATTAATACTGGTCACGTTGATAACGTTGATTTGACTTGTATTCGACCGTGTGACAATGGGCGCTTATCAGTTCTTTTCCTACTTTCTACTATCAATGTGGCAACTTCAACGAATATCCTTTCAGCCCACCCGCGGCAATGATGGAGTGTTACGAAGATATATCGTGATATGTGCCTGAATAAGGAAGAAACGTTGAACATACTGGCTTAACCGTTGTCACAGGTATGTGATGCTTCGGCCTCTTCGCAGCCTTCAAGTCTGAGCAAATGCCATCGCCGGAGAGACTGGCAAGCGACAGTATAGCCCATGCCCCTTGAGCCTCGCTTAGCGGTGTATGCGAGGCCATTTGAATCATGGTTGAGCACCTCCGATGTCTCGACGGTACCAGACACCCCGCTTCTCGCCGTCGGCGAAAGGAAAGAAGACGAGCCTATACACTTCACCGGGGGATCTCAGGGCGCTGTTCCACCGCTTCTCGCTCTATGCTGGCATCCAGGTATGTTACACGCCCTGATATCTCATCGTATCAAACAGACAACCGGCTGATTGGGTCGCGCCCCATTTGCAATGTATGTACTAGATCATCCACGAAGGCCTACATCGATATCCCGCGTCTATGGTGTCGAAGCTATCGGTGTGTACGACCTCCAATTGGCTCGGCTCAGTCGAAGGGTCCGAGGCCCTCGGGTCCATACCCAAAGAGATACCGTTGGTTAGTTATCTTTCCGCTGTCAACATATTCTCGAAATAATACTCACGCTCGTTCTTCCATCATTTCGTGAGTACGAGACACGTCAGCACAGTCATGTTACTACACGTCCCCGGCGCATATAAACCCGCAGACATCATCACAAGAATCAAGGGCTGGATATCGACGCGCCGCAAAGGTCAGCACTCAGCTCCCCACAGACCGAATGCTCGCTCATGGATCTGCTCTACTAGCTAGAATCATTCACGTCTCAGAAGATGATGCAAATCGAAGTGCCAGTTATGCTCAACCTCAAGGAGGCGAGTATGCCCATGAACAGTACTGTGGTACGGAGTTCGCGATGTCCGCACTCAGTTGATTGCTCATATGCTTTTCAGCTTGAGGACTGTACAGCGGCAGTAGCGAAGGATGCTATAGTTCAGTTCCTCCGGAGACTGGGCGCTGTTCTGCGTCCATCGTTTGGCAACAACCGCGAACTCGAAGAGCGCGTGAAGGAAATCACAAAGACGTGGCCTTTCGAACACCGCATTCACCCGCACATCACCACTGGAGTGGTCATGGCAAACACCACAATTGCATACCTCTCAGACCTTGATGCACGGGCAGCGGTTGCGGCCTATACCGCGCTCATCACGGCGCTCGACGACCCAGATATCTTCCACGCATCCGGCGCCCAGAACTTCGCCCAGATGCTGTGCGACGGATCTGCCCTTCGCGACGACGGGGTCCTGGGGCAAATGGGCAGGGTTCTCGCGGACATGGGGAACCATTTCCCTCCCTTCGGCACGAGTGCCATCATCGCTGCGACTCTGCGGTGGTGCAACGGCGAGCTGATTAGCAACCCTGCCAACCCGTTCTGCCTCAGGCCGCTGTCGAAGGCTTTTGCTGATTACCAACGGGGTCTGACCGGCGTTTCGGAGGCTTATGCAGCGTTTGGCTGGTGCAAGGCAGACTTCCCAGTCGAAACCGATTATATCCACGTCTTCCCGTAAGTGGTCCATTCAGACCTTTGTGCTGTACTGTATCTAAGCTCTGGCCTACAGAGACATTTGTTTCTTCCTGAACCACACCAAGTGAGTGGACTGGACTCATACGCGCGTGCTGTGATCATGTTTGCTCATGGGATCCATAGCGACATCTTGTCATTCTACAAGGAAACCCTCGACGGCGAAAGCGATAGTTACATCCATGCCCGTGCTCGCCTCACGGGCAAATCCGTGACTGACACCCTGTACGAGGTCATGGACGAAGTCATCACTACGACCGAACGGATACGGAAACATTTCGGCGAGGGCCGCATGAGGAATGCGTGGGACAGGTATGAAGCGGGGTACGTCTGGTTCCATACGGGTAACCCTAGGTACCGCCTCCACGAGCTGGTTGACACGGAGTATATGCCTATGTACTAGACGAATTGTTGGGCGTACTTGACCGTGGTCACTGTCGCGAGATACCTACTAGATCTAGATGTGTCGGTTAAGTGAATAACCTGATTGTACTTGTATGAATGTCAGCTCTGTATACAATTGCGATGTATAGGCGAAGTAGAATCTACTTTATAGACGCACTGAAAGCGTTTTTGTAACGCGGAGTGCACGTTCTGAGAGGGATGTTCTAGGGTGCTCAATGATAGTGTTCAATGATACAACTGGCTGTATCAGGGTGACATTGAAATCGTTGCGGCGCGTCACCTATTCATTGACGCGGACCAGCCTGATGGAATTCCGATCCGCTGTCACAAAAAGAAGGGGCTCTTGATAAGCAAAAATGCTAGCGCGATGAGAATGACTCGTATTTGAGTATCCACTAAAATGAATTAGATGCTCAGGGTGAGTATGCTCATACAGCCATCTCCCCTACTTAGCTTCTTGCACTTTGCCGGAACCTTGAAGACTTCATATGGCTGTTCGTATCCGTTGAATGATATCAGGAGGAATCTTGCTCACTTCGAATCTTGCTCACTTCGACTTATACCATCCAGCAAGCTTGTGTCCCATATGAATGCCAGTGCTTCAGAGCGCGACACTGCGTGACTCTTTGTCATGGCCACCTGAACAACCATACTTGCCTCTTTTGGCAGCGTTGCATCAGTCACGTGACTGCTGTATCGAACTAATACAGTACTTAACAGTTGGCGGCCTAATAGCCGCCACGGCCACTAACACTTAGCACTGTCCAGCCGCTATGTCACGGACGAGGATTGAGATCCACCTTGAAGGTTATTTCCCCAATCGCTTGGATACGGTATATCCTCATTGCAACGTCACTCAAAGAACGCGAGGATGAGCGTCGAAATGCAAGGCATAGTACTGAAAGTTGAACTCACCGTGACGGGAGAAAGCACTCAGGTCCTTTTTGCGTTATCCTTCACAACACACTTCATTGATACTCATTATACCCACCGTGCCTACAGGAAACCGCACTATCCTCGCATGGCCTAGTCACGACGCAAACTGTCGTGTCCCGGCTGTACCATCGGCCGCGCTCTACGCTTTTCATGATCATCCCCCCACCGTATTTGCTTACATGGCGTGCCACAGCGACACTGTATCTCTCCTTCCAGTTTCCTCTCTGAGAGAAGTTTCAGTGGGCGGAAATGAGGCTGGAGGCGGAACCCACCGATTGCGGGCAGTGAGAGATGTAGAGGAAGCAGTTCAAGTGCTAGAAACAGACCTGGGCGCACTGGTGCGCGAGGTGCAGGGCGGAATAGTCAAGTATGTGAGCTCCCTGATTTACCACACTTCCAAGTATAATCAAGGTCTCTTTGGGATGTCACTTACAGTGTACGCGCGGTACGTATTTGTTCTGGTGCTGAGTCAGATCACTTGTAGTGCTGACCTATTTTGTAGTTGGGAACCATCGAGGGCCTTCTACGATGCCTCGTCTGTTACATTTGGGAAGCACAGGCCACTTTCCACCATCTCACTTGCCCAGTGCATCGACTACCTGATGATGTGCTGGAGCAAATACTCTTCTTAGCCTCTCTGCGGCAAATCCCGAGTGCTGAGTCCGGGCAGGAGTATCGCGATATCTGGGCGGACTCACACATCGACAAGATCGCCTCCTTAAAATTGGCAATGGTATGCCGGCGCTGGCGCGACGTTGCACTCAGGTGCTCTGCGCTTTGGAACACCATGCAATGTAGTCCGGCGGTCGACATTCCAGGCCAGCTGGCGCTCACCAAGCCTGGCCCGCTTGAGCTGGTGGTCGGGCCTGACGTACATGTCCTCCCAGTTGGACTGGATACCACGCGTATCCAATCCTTGCAATGGATTTGGAATGGACGTCCCGACCCACTTGATTGCGAGGCCTCGCTGGCTTTCTGCGCGCCGACCCTGGAGATGTGCGTACTCTCTGCCACCTCCCCGCCTCGACGTCGCATCGGGAGACGCAACCTTCATCTCGCGCCATTCTGTGGGCACGCTCCAATGCTACGCCGACTCACACTCCACAACCTACCTTATCCCCTGCAGATGAAACACGACAACCTCGCTGGCCTACATCTTCACAATTGTTTGTACCTGGGGAACGCGCGGGGGCTGCACCAAATGCTCGCGAGCGCCCCTAATCTCGTCGACCTCGTCGTCTCGCTAGACTCGCAGCGGCGCGACGGCATCGTCAACTGGTCGCAGGTACCCCGCGCCCAATTGCCCCGCCTGAGGCGGCTCGTCTTCTCGCAATTGAGCATGGCAGCCATCCAGCGCTTCCTGCGGCTCATTGAACTCAATCCGCTTGCCTCCGTTCGTATCGTCGTCCCGAACTCCGCGAGCGAGACCGCCATGTGGCACTCGGACAGCTCGCACGCGATACTCAGGTGGATCCCAGCGGCGGATACTGCGCACCATGTTGTCGCGGGTGCGGACGGAAGCGTAATGGCGGTTGGAATGGATGCTGGCGTACGCATCGAAGGCTTGCAAGGATCTACGTGTGTCTCTGCGCTGTCTTCGCAGCACCTGCTTGTGTGCCTTGCTCGGAGACCGTCCGTCCGCATACTATGGCTCCTCCAACGCGATCGTGAAGCGTCCCCCCTGCAACCGGATGAGGACAACCAGTGTCTGCTCGGGTCCGTAGACAAAGTTGTTGTTTACGACGTGGGCTTGCCTGCAGTCCTGCGCGCGCTCGACAAGCGCAGCCAGCTTCCTTCGAGTCCAGCACTTGGCGAAGGTTCACGTCGGAACCGTCCCTCGCTGCATGTCCTCCTTGCTGGATCGCTCACGGCCGAATGGGTTTTCCACAGGCTTCGGCAACACAGAGCCCAGGACGACAGTAGTGGTGTGTACGACGTCACGATTGGATATGCCCCTTCGTATCGGGGACCCAGGTCCACCTGTACCCATCCTGGTCTGTTATACCACGAGGTCGGGGGCTCTGGTATGACGGCCGAATATATAACATACTCGGAAGAGCCAGTGGTGCCGCTCCCTGCAGTTTGCTCCGTCCCCGCGCACCGCCTGTGGCCGTCTTGGCAGGTGAAGTCTCATACTGAGGCGGATGCTGAAACTGTGAGGTAAAGCCCTCTCAATTGTCAACCTGCTAGGGAACATACTCATTTGTTGGATCACTAGATCGATGGAGTCTCCGCCTGTCCAGGCAGTCACTACGACCGCTACCCAATCTCAGGCCACGGTGTTTGCCAAACCTTGCCCGTTTCCATTGGCGTTCATGACCCCGCTGTAAGTCAAACTCTTTCATCACCAGGAGTATCATGGAAGCTGAGAGCCCGTCTGAGTCTCACGGGACTGAGGAAACTGGTCCAGCCACTTAGTTCTCCGTGGTACTAAGTGCTGCCAGAGACTCAGTGGTATCGCCCCCAAGCGACCTGCTCCGGACTCAATTTCGTTTCGGCACGCCGCATTCGACTTAGTAATCACTATCCGCAGTGGAGCCTGCCCTACTTAACTGGATCCGGTACTCATACGAGTGAGGCTAGGCAAGATGGTATATAACGTTGCTACGGTAGAGTTGTATGGCTAGCCCATCGACAAAAGACTTTCATCCCGGAATGGATTGATGTATGATGCTACTCAAGGGTTCGGTCAAGACAGCAGACGCCGTTCACTCAAGCCCAAGCCAGGCCGGCCATAAACAGTGCTCTGTCTTCAAGCACATATCTGGAAGGGCCGGCCTCGGTTCCTCCATATGATCCACAATCTCCAACGACGCGAACGCACTCTCGAACTCCCGCGGATACGCTCGGTCGCCTTTGTACGTCGGCAAGTACCCGATCACGACGTGCGTTGTCTGCGCCTCCGCCCATCGTGCAAGCTTCGCGAGTACAATGCTCACTGGCATAAATCTTGTCATGAGCACATTGACCGTGGTGCCCTCTGGCCGCCGATGTGATTGGCGGTCGTGGCGGCCTAGGTTTGAACCGAATTGGCCCAAATTCTCGTTGGCAGTGTTGGCACTGGACACTCTCTGTTGAAGTACGTCCAGCATGACCGCCAGCCCTGCATCGTGCACAACGACGTCCTCGATACTCTGCGGGAAAGAAGGTAGACGCAGACTCCGGCGCATTTGGAGCCCCTCGCCCGGCAACCACACCTTCCGTAGGCTTGTCGACGCGCTCACGTGACCGATTACGGCGTGCAGCGCATCCTGTCCGACGAAGCAGACAGCGGCGTTCGGGCCGGTAAGGATAGTGTCACTCCGCTCGGCTGAGACGTATGCGTCCGTCGCATCTCGGAACGCAGGTGTCCGTGCGAGGCCAGCGAAGAGCGGGGTATGTGGTTCAGTGTGGACCCGGATGGAAGTGGAGAGTGGGAGGTCGACGCGCGCTAGGAAGGCGGCGGCGCTCTCGGGCGAGATGCAACCCGCAAAGACGAGTCGGGACAGGTGGGGAAGCTGCACAGGCACGTGTGTGTAAGAGATAGCAGCGTCGTCAACCAAGTCGACGTTGCTGAGAACGAGGTCGGTGAGCTTGTGGGCGCATGCTAGGAGGCTATGGAGTGCGCTGCTCGCGCCGGGACCAGGGTAGCCATCCAGGTGGAGGCCTGTCAGATTGGGAAGAGGAGTCTCTGGGAGCGCGTTGCAATCGCGCAGCGTGAGCCAGCGCAAGTACGCTGTCTGCGTGTGGAGGATCGGCGTGATCATGCTGGCGCCGATAGTAGGTAGATGTGGACTCATGCCTAGCACGAGCTTCTCGAGGCGACACCCAGGTGTAGCCAAGATGCCGAGTTCGCTCGGTCGTACGTTTGCCTTGCTCCATCGTATGGCGCGGATACGGTGTCCGTGGGACTCCATCAACTCGCGCACGGCTTGGGACGGGGTGGCGAGCAACCGGAGCTCAATGGCTGCACGACATTGGCCCGCGATGGTAAGTGGACGACGGTCTTGTCTGTCGGAAATAATAGTCCAGAGGGCAGGATCTGCAAGGGCTACGGCGCGCCAGCGGCGGCAGACTGAGACTATTGTTGCTGCCCTGCCGGGAATGGGCTCCACAAGGCACCAGATATCGGCATCTATGACGGAAGCGTTGCTGGGAGACCAAGATACAATCTTATTTTCTATGATTATAAGGCGGAAGATGTGCAGTAGAATCTCCGGGGGCAGTCGATTTATCGGGAGGAGAGCGTTCTCCGATGCATTGACTTCCTTCTCTGCACGTCGTAACAGACCGCGCAAAGAGTTCAGCTGCAGGTGACGTATGAGAGGGTGTGAGAAAGGGCATCGCGAGTACATACCATGGGCAAGCTGGGGGACAACGTGACTGAGCTTTATCTAGAAGCAAGATAGGCACGAGTACGAACCTGAGAGAAGGTGGGCCATCGTTCACCTTAGCGAGAGTGTCAATGAAACGCACGAGAGACGCCATGGTCTCTGAGGTTACACATGAGACGTCCATGGGGAGTGAAGAGGTGGTGAGGCGGGAGGCGGGAGGTGGGACGCGTGGACATGGTTCAGAGCTTCATAACTATCATGACTATATGTGACCGAACCTATATCAGGGCGTCAGACGGTCAAGATGGAAAACCCTGATTTTGGAGCATGGAAGAGCAAAAGCAGAGTAAATCCACGACCATAGTCCGGTTTAGGCGCAACATTGCATATTCGCGGATATGCATGCCCACAGCACGTCATGAGTTGGACAAGTGGCCTACCTTTTGGGAGTTGTGGCTGCGAGCACAACCCGTGGCCCAGCCGATCACAGCGGGAGGACTCATCACGGGCGCGATCCCGCCCCTACATATCCAGATTGCGGGGAGACGATCGGACAATAGCGCCACCCAAAACCGCATTGCGGCTTCTCTGTCAATGCCGGCACGCCACTCCGTGCTGGCCGTGCCAATGACGGCGACATGGGTCAGACAACGGGACTCCAACTTTCACGGTGACTCACCAGAAAGGTTCAGAAGAGGCGCGCGAGACTGCGGCCCTGCGTGTCGTAACTCTCGTCGCACCGCTCCCGACGCTGCGATGCCAATTGCAAGGACACTTCTCCCTACAGATGATCACTTTCCGCTGAGAAGTCCCGGCGCCGCCCTTGCGGCATCTTCTTGTGTTTCTAGGCACCGCCACCGAGGTGCGTCTTTGTGGCTACACCCTGGTCCCGTCGTGATTTCTCCGGTATACGCATGTGGCTACTGAACTCGCCGCATCCCGACCTGGTCCCACGTTGGCAATGAAGTGGTGCAAGCTGATGAACTCGTCGGATTTGTGCGGTCCATCGAGTGCCGTGCAGGCTGGGGCTTCCAGGAAGGAGTGGGCGAAGTAAGAAGGTCCAGCAACTAGCATGACATCTGTCATCAAGGGCCACCGTGTACTGTCATTGCACAACCCACACGCTCGCGCACTCTGTGTTTGAAGATCTAGTACGTCCCCGGGAATCAGCACCCCTGCGCTGCGAGCAGCGCAAAGAAGATAAGACTCACAGAAGGGCAACCACTGTGACAGGCCATGCAATGGTCGCATAAGAAGAGGAAGAGTGCGGCAGTGGGATGCACGGAGCGGGTGGCAAGCGTGACGGCTGCGGTGTCTCTATTGGTTCCACACTCACACCGGTATACCACTGGACGCCGGATACATCTCGAACCCCTGTCCTGTCTGATGAACTCGGCCTTCCCTGACAGCATCAGCATACTCGGACGATTGAAAGGCCCGAACGTCACCTGCGGCGCCTGTGAACAAACGGGGACTCCAATATTGACAAATTGCTCTTCCATCGTCAAGTAACGACCTCCAATACCAGCATAGATTTCACTCGCCGTCCTTGTACATTCTCTGAAGCATATGAACCGTCCCTTGACTTTGCGTCACTTCCTTTTGCTCAATCTGTCGTACACCTCGCATGCTGGCTCGCGTAGGATCTGGGATCATGCGTAGAGCACTGAATGCGCTCTCGTCCCGCGTGCCTAGTATGATCAGCCGTGTTGAATTGACAACCACTTCACAACGAACGCACTGTGGGACTCCATCATTCCACCAGATCATTGTCGTCGTCGTCATCGAGCGGTATGAACCGCTTCCCTTCGTTGCGCTGTAAGGGAGAAGAGTCAAATCGGCGGCGATAGAAGCGCGATGCATCCAGGGTACTCACGAGCGCAGGGGTGGCAGTTAGTGCTCTGATGTCTTTGATACTTAACGGCTTGTTTGTGATCGGCGTTCCAAACCCATTCGGCGCAACCGTGAGTTGGGGAATATGAGATGTTTTCATGTTGTGCTGCAAGCCTTGTCGAGCTGGAGTAGTGAATATCGCGCCAGAGGTGATTACCGGAAGGCCGCTAGAAAGGTGAGCGAGTGTAGCATTGCTTTGGATGCCCGATGCCGAGGAATCGCCTGCGCCAGCCCTTATACTGTTATGTCGCGCCACAGAAGACTGTGACAGAGTACTTGTGGTCGAAGCCAGAGAGTCTGCGTTCTTCGGTGTCCCTTGCACGAACGGTTTTGGTACAGAGAGAGCGGTGCTGCCGTCGACTTTCGAAGGGCCGCCGGGGGTCCGGGAAGCACGCGCAGAAGCGCCCAGCGACTCCGCATGAGTAGCTAGCGCAGAGACACCGTTCTGAGTGGTTGACACGAGCCCAAAGCGAGACGGTCCAGGAGTTGCATTCGGTTTGAGCAGATCTACGAGCGGTGGTCGGCGAGGTGTTCGGTAAGGGTTTGGATGAGCGTATCTGAGTTGCAAAGGGACGTCAGGAGAAGCGGAGAGAGCCGCCGGCCCAGGAAGAGGAGCAGATGGAGTCGAGCCGTCGACAGCCAAGTTCGTAGTAAGGACACCTGGAGACTTGAAGTTGGCACCGTTTGGGAGGCCAGAGTCGTTCGGCGTTCTGAGAGTGTCCTTATCATCGCCAAACTTGCGCTTCTTCCGTCTGGCGGAGTCACTGGGGCACTCAGGAGTTGACTTGTGAGACGGCGTGCTACGAGGAGACTGAGCCGCCGGGGCACCTGGAACTGCAGCGACCGCAGTTTGACGCGCATGTATATCACGGAAGCCATCCGAGAGATCTCTCCTTAGATTTTCTAGGTGCGGTGCGATGCCTTGCAGCAGGGGGAGTACAGGCGAGATAGCAGCTATGAGCTTTCCTTGTTGATTCTGGACAGTCTGGAGGGCTTGTAGCTGGGTCTGGTTGAGCTTCAGGGGGAGATGAAGTCATTCCGTACGCGCATACAAGGAGTGAAAGTACCATCTGAAGCATGTCCATCTTGTTTTCCAGCGCTGTAAGTCGGGTATCGACTTTAGCGAGGTCTGTGCGCACATCCTCCACCTTCTCAGCTTGAGCGGGCACCCCAACGGAACGTTGCACCGCTAGTTGACATCTATTGACTGCATACATGAGCACCAAGGGGATCCAAACGCACACATCGTAGCCTGAAGACGGATTCAAGGATATATGCGGGCCACTCACCTAGATCCACAATTTCCTCCACCGTCTTCTCGTGATCCTGCTGCAGGAGCGCCTTCGCCGCCCCAATCTCGCGCTTGCTCTCGTCGATGTCCCCCGTGAGCTTGCCAACTCGCTCCGAGAACTTCTCCAGATTGGCCTGGGTGTCATGAAGGAGGATGCGCAGAGATGTCCCAGTTTTGTCCACGGGGGTAATGGTTGCAAGTGCTGTAGCAGAAGCCCCTTCCGCATTGCGGCTACTAGACGCGGTCCACGACACATCGTTGTTAGATAACAGGTGCCCCCAGAGTACGGCGGAGGAGGTGGGGCGTGTTTTCAGACGGCGCTGCGTCGGCTCTCGTGAGCTGGCACCCGTGATCGACGTAGACATAGACGGTAACGCAGTACGTTGCAGTCTCAATGATACCCCAAGCTTGAGAGTAGAACCAGATTGTTGCAGTTGAGTAGTGAGTACTAGTGAGTGATAAGTCCCCCGAATGTTGACCTCAGTGGTGCTAGATAGAAGCGAGGTCGATTCCAACACCGAAGCGCCTGTGCCACTGACGCGTCCTCGAGGGCGGATCATTCGAATTCCGCCACGCGTCCCCTCCGACTGGCGACCATGTCCACCGAGCCCAACCCAGCGCAGCCCCCGAGCAAGCGATGGTCATACTTCCACTCTGCTCTCCAGCTTGCCATTCAGCGCGCCGCTCACAAATGGACGTGAGTATCGGGTGTATCCGGCTCTCAGCAGCGACCAACCTCCGCTAGATATGAAGACTTCACTGAGTGCTTCGCCATCTGGTGCGAGGAGCAGCCCGAGAACGCGCCTCGGATCTTCACAACGGTCTCGCGGCACATGGAAGACTCCATCACCGTGAGTCTGTGTTGAACCGACGCGCGAGGGGTCGCTGATTGCTCGTAGGAGTCTTGCGAGCAACTGCTCAAGCAGTACAACGTGCGGGAGAATCTTGACAGCCTGCACGCGGTTGTAACGGAGGCACGGGCAAGGAAGCAAGCTGGATATGATGGTCACGACGTATGGCGAGAAGATCTACCCCCTGGTGCAGCGGTCCGCGCACGGACTATTCCTGTGCTGGAGAAGGAGTGCGAACGCCTTCGCGGCGAACTGCAGTCGGTAAGTTTGCTCTATTGTTGATACTTTGACGACTTGTAACCGTTGTTCAGCTTGATGCAGACAACAGACGCATGCAGGGTGAGATGCGGAAAAATGTGCAGGAACGCGAAGAGGTCGACACAGAGGCGTCGCAGTTGTTGGACCTCCTGACTGAGGTGAGTTGCGCACACTCTGTAGTCCAAATAGGCCACAATTTACGTACTTGCAGATCGAGTCGAAGTGGGGTCGGATCCCCATAGAGGAAATCCAGTCTTGGGCACTACAAACCGCCGAGTCCATCAGTAACACTCGTCCGCTGTAGCGACATTAGTGGCATGTATATTATGTCCAACTGTGTAAGTATTCGTCTCATGACCGACTGCTCACACGTTAAGTCACCGCCATTTCACCACCTCTTATTAGCCAAAGATTCTATCCTCTGTGCTTCTCAGTTTGGCTGACGAGGGGCGGGTAATCCCCACTATATTACGTCGGCTAGGTAGTGTATCTGAGTGGCTTCTCTAGGCACGCACAAGGCATGCTAGGCCTGGGTCTGTTCAGGGACTTCGAGCAGACGTCAGCATGACGAGGGTGCCAGAAGATATGATGCGTAAGTCTAGAGCTTGTCGGCCTTGTCCTTCTCTGGTTAATTTCATAGCACCGCAGTGGTCTACGTCGAATCTATTCATTTAGGAGATAGAGGTCTCAGTTTCAGGACAGAAAGTTTCACCATGAAGTTCGACCCGTCCGCTTGGTCCCGCAGTCTACGATCGTCCTATGTGATTGGCCAACGAAATGGATTTCGTGTCGCCGCCACTCTCTCGCACGACCCGGGTCCGGTCGGGGAGTGCGTCGGGCGCTGGTGCGTCGGGTGCCTCCGGATAGGGGCGACACAGACCAGCGGAGACCGACGCGAGCTCCCAGAACGGGGCCGCTGGGCCGAGCTCAAGCCGGTGGGAGCGAGTACATGAGTGAACCACTACAAAGGAGAAACAACACTACAGAGGGAATGCGGATGGGAGGGGTGAAAAACGATGTGGTACTCGAAGTCGACGGGACTATCGAGTACGCGATGTGAGAACGAGACGATGAGCGGTACGGGGACGACAGTACCTATCGAGTACGCGATGTGAGAACGAGACGATGGGGAGAGAAGGAAAAAATCGAGGAGTATTTATACTACGAGAGACCATAGGGGGACAGAGTGAAAGACGAGACATGAAAGTGAGACACGGGGGTGACTATGTACGCTTTGTTGTGTGGTCAAAGCGTATCGTCAAAGCCCCTCGTCAAAGCGTGTCGCGACGCGACACGTTCGTCACGTGTCGTCCTCCCGCAGACCCTGGACAAACTCGTTTGTCCAATCCATCTACGATCGTCCTATGTGACTGGCCAACGAAATGGATTTCGTGTCGCCGCCACTCTCTCGCACGACCCGGGTCCGGTCGGGGAGTGCGTCGGGCGCTGGTGCGTCGGGTGCCTCCGGATAGGGGCGACACAGACCAGCGGAGACCGACGCGAGCTCCCAGAACGGGGCCGCTGGGCCGAGCTCAAGCCAGGACAGGAGCGAAGGGAAGGGCCGGAGGCTCGAAATGCTGAGCGTGAGGATCGGCCCAATGCAATCGGGAGGAGAGGTGGAGAACGCGGTCCCTGGGAACATCGATGTAGAGTCGATACGCATCGCTGCGCCAGCGGCCAAGCTGTTGAATCTCGTAGTCAGAATAGCCCGCAGTCGCTGCAGAGGTTGCTGCGCCGCGACGGAAGCTGTGCCCGGAGAACTTGGAGCTGTCCAGACCGATGGCCGCAACCAGAAGCTTTAGACGTCCCAGAAATTGCGTGCGCGTGAGTGCCATGCCGCCTTCACCGGCGAACAGCGACGCATTGGGTGGCTGAGGGTTGATGGCAAACAAGTGACGCAGTGCTGCGACAGCGCAAGTGGGGGCGCCAGGTGCAGCTGCGATCAGAACAGATACGCCCTTCCGGAAGGGGTCGGTTTTAGATGACGGAAGGGACAGCAAGACGTGCGAAGGTTGTTCTTGCGAGGGAACGAATGCCACGGCACCCCTGGTGAGGTGCATTGCAGGGCTGAAGGATTCTGCCCGGTCGACTGTGAATTCTCCGCAGCGAAGGAAGCCGGAAAACGCGACCTTCATGGCTGCGAGGAAGGAGGCGTCCGCAGGTGATGCCGAGCTTGGTACCGCTGCGCAAAGACATTGGAGGAGGTTGAGCGTGATGGGGAGCTTCGGGTTGCGGTCACGCTCGCCATGGTACCGTTTGATCCCGCGGATGAGCCGCTGGACAACCGGTGCTTCGCAGACGTCGAACGGGAGATCAGCATCGACATGCAGGGAGCGAACAGCACACAAGTAGGATTTAATGGTTTTCGGCTGCAGCCCCCGACCCCCGAGATGGGCAATCCACTCCATGATGGCATGTTGAGGGGCGGGGAGGAAGGAGCCGTCGGTATTGAGAAGGCTGGGATGGAGGCGGACGAAGTCAAGGAATGATTTCTGTCCCGTACTGTAGGTTTTTCGAGTGCTGGATGCGAGCCCGTGCCAGAGGTAGAATGCGACGTGTCGTGAGAACTGAGTGTGCGTTTCAAACCAGTAAGCCGGGGGTTGGGTGAGCAGGTCTTGCGATCCAGGTAGGGCGCCAGCTCGAACAGGCGGGAGTACTGAAACCGAGAGGCAGCGTCAGCTAGCGCGTTCGACTTAGAAGGGAGCCAAGATGCGGTAAAAGAGATGTCAAGGCAGGCGGCTAGCATGAGGAGCAGGCGGAGCAAGGACATGGTGTGACGGGAGCGATTACGCTCCGTAGTGATCGCGTTGACAATGACTTCATTGTCGATGTGAAATATGACGTGGTGGTGAGCCCACTCTCCGCCCCAACGAAGCATGGCCTGCACTACAGCGTACAGTTCCTTGAACTGAATATCTCGCTTCACGCCACGGAAGCGTCGTGGGACGCGAGAGGCGAACCAGCGGTTGCCAAAGATTCCACCGATGCCTTTGGTGCCACTGGCGTCCGTGTAGATGTGAATTGTAGGCCGTGAGGGAGTGATGAGGCGGATGCCGTTCCAGGCCGGCACAAATGTGCGCCACCAGGTGAGCTCCGCCCGGGCGTACTTCGGGATGTAGCGCACTGCATGTGGGCTATGGAAGGTGCAGGAGAAGTCGATGAGACGTCGGATGAAGGCGCGGGAGTGAGGGATTACCTGCGCTGTAAACTGCAGGAAGCCAATGAGCTCCTGTAGCTCGCGCAGTGTGCAGCGGGCTTTGGACGACCATTCGTCAAGCAGGCTACGCAGGAAAGCGAGCTTGTCGCTAGGCAGGCGTGCTTCCATAGCATCGGTATC
>MPVS01000360.1:0-21449 GCA_001931775.1 Fomitopsis pinicola
GGGGGGAGGAGGACACGCGCTCGTGCAGCGAGTCCAGTCAATGCTGATGTCGAGGAGGCTATTCTAGAAGAAGGTATGGGGATGGAGGGTGGGGGGATGGATGCGAATCTGTTTCTGGTGAGCACCTTGACCTTACATTTGGGTGTTGTGCTAAATTGACCCTTGCTCACAAGGCTGGGGCGAGCACAACCGGGGCGAGGGTGACCGATGCAGCGGCAAACACGACCACGGCAAACACGACCACGGCAAACGCGACCGCAGCAAACGTGACCATTGCGAGCGTGAACGACGCGAGGCTGACCACGGTGAATGCGAGTGTGGCGAAAGCGACTGTTGCGAGCACAACCGACGCGAGGGTGGCCGATGCTGCGGCGAACGTGATCGTTGCGAGCGCGACCGATCCGAGGATGACCGCGGGGAATGTGTCCGCGGCAAATGCGACTGCGACTGCTGCGAGCACGGCCGACGCGAGGGTGACCAATGCGAGCATGACGATACCCAAGTCGAATATACAGCAATATGGGTCGGATGGTAGAACAGCCACGGGGCTCGACACGCCTGTGAACGCGACAAACCACCGGTGGGAAAGCAAGGACGCAATTCAGAAGGACAGAACATCGGGCAACACTACATTGAAGACGAGACTGGCGACCCTGTATCTGGAGCACGCGCTGACAATATCGCGCCGTGCTTCGTGCCTGCTTTCATTTGCTCCTTTGGAGTGGACAAGCTTCCCCTACAGCTCAGACCCTCGGGAATGAAGCACGTACTTATCTTCACACGACTCTGGCGGCTAACTTCCCCGAGCTACAGTGGTGCGAGCAAGGAACATGGAAGATCAACCTCCTGATCAGCCAGAACTACCCGGGGTTTTACAAGAGATACGCGCATGCTCGGACTGAAGGGGCTGGGCTGAAGGAGAAGTGTGACGAGGATCATGACAGGCTGGGATTGGAGCCAAGCGAAGCCTCTGGTACGTCGTGAGGTTCAACTCGGAAACGTATAGCGAAGGAGCATGCTGGAGGAGAGGGTTGACCGCGCAAGAAGCAACGCGGCGCCGGTGCTGTAGTAGAGGGCAACACGCCATCCACTTCGACATATGCACCCAGGTGCCAGCTCAGCCCGGCGAAACACCCGCCAACAGCGCAGCGGCGACAGACGTAGCAGTCGTGGCATCCATCTTGATTCCGGACGCACTGGCGGCCCCTCCCTCAATCACAGACAGGCCGGCTTCCTCGTCTGCGGTTTCGCCACCACACACAGTCGCAGCGGAAGACGCAGTTCCCGCAGTGCTCGCGTCTGCGGCCACTAACACGTTAGCAGCAGACACCTCTGCGGCGGACCCATGTGGCGAGTCGGCAGCCACGTCCGCGATGTATGCGGCTCAATCACGGCGAATGTGCTGCCGAATGTGCTTGCATCTGCAACAGGAATGGGTCAGTCACGGGCACCAATCGCAGTGACAGAGGTGGTGCCCGGCTTGGACGAGCCCGCGTCCAGTGAGATGCACTCGACTTGATCAAGGCCCGCAGTGCCAGCGACAGACGCAGCGCTCAGCTCAGTGCCTGCGTCTGTAACGGAAAGAGCTGGACCAACGGCGGACGTGGCGACGGACGTGGCACCCGGCACATCGACGCCCGTGTCCACGATGCCGGTGGACGCATCGGCTCTCGTGTCATCTACGACGACAGCACGCGCATTCAAGCCAACTCCCGTGTCTACGGCGATGGCAGACACATCAGTGCATGTGTCTGCGACGACGGTGTACACGTCAGTGCCGCCGCCGGTGGTGCCCGCATCGAGAACGGACCGTGACTCGGACTCGGACACGTTGGCACCTGCATGCGCAACAGACACGGCTCAAACGCCTGCGGCCATAGTGACGAACCCGGCGGCACCTGCGTCTGAGTCTGAGACACACACGGCACCGGCACCGGTGGCATCTTGCGAAGCTGCTCAGCTCATACATCTCCCGAGTCCGATGTGAGTTACGAATACATGAGGGCTATGCTAGGATTTGGATCTGACCAAGTACTATCTTGCACTCACTAGGCGAGTCGCACGCAGAACAAGAGCCTCTGCAGCAAGTAGGCCTTCAGCCGAAGTGAACCCCACACTTCCAGGCCCAGTACCATCAGGTTCTCCCGGTAGCTCGGCGCCGGCATCAGCAGCGGGGAGCACTCCGAAGTCGGGCAGTGGCACTGTCAAAGCGATCACTGCGCTCAAGCCCGGGACGATCAACGAGAAGTACGTACTCTCTTGACCCTCTCGATTCTCGTGTACTGGGACCTACTGATTACCCAAGACAGGTTCATCTTACTCAGTATCTTCAAGCTAATGGCAAGGACTCGCTTCTCTGCGATTAGGAAAAGGCTTACAAGGCTGATCGGAAGGATCCGACGAAACTCGAGGTGAGTTGGACTCATAGTCTGTATTCTTCAGGTGTGCTCATTCTGGCATTCACAGGCTCTGCAAGCCGAGGTCGCAGTAGCGAAAGCGAAGACGAAGGTGACGTCAATCTATCCTATTCCTGCAGTGCTCGCTATAACAAGCAACATAGGGCAAGGCGAAAGCTTCAAGTTGATAACCTCTCGACGATCGCCATTGCACCGTGGAGTGTTAGTGCATACTACAGGTCTCGTATAGCACACTACAATGCCCATCCACTGATAGTCCGTGGATACCCGGGCTCCGTATATAATGCTGTCGATTGTTACCAATGTACGACCTCTTCGATCTATGGCAATCCACGGGAATATATCGAATTTCACAATATCGTGAATGGGTGTATTCTATGGTGCTCTACCAGAGTCGCTAGTGATCTACCACTAGGATCGACAGTGATCGACAGCAACAGATGCACGTAACGAGAGAACTTGCTTGGCATCTGCCAGGAGCGAATGCCTCAGAATGTCGTCGCGGAGAAGCGCTGGTATCGACTGTAGTCTCTGANTGTCAAAGCGATCACTGCGTTCAAGCCCGGGACGATCAACGAGAAGTACGTACTCTCTTGACCCTCTCGATTCTCGTGTACTGGGACCTACTGATTACCCAAGACAGGTTCATCTTACTCAGTATCTTCAAGCTAATGGCAAGGACTCGCTTCTCTGCGATTAGGAAAAGGCTTACAAGGCTGATCGGAAGGATCCGACGAAACTCGAGGTGAGTTGGACTCATAGTCTGTATTCTTCAGGTGTGCTCATTCTGGCATTCACAGGCTCTGCAAGCCGAGGTCGCAGTAGCGAAAGCGAAGACGAAGGTGACGTCAATCTATCCTATTCCTGCAGTGCTCGCTATAACAAGCAACATAGGGCAAGGCGAAAGCTTCAAGTTGATAACCTCTCGACGATCGCCATTGCACCGTGGAGTGTTAGTGCATACTACAGGTCTCGTATAGCACACTACAATGCCCATCCACTGATAGTCCGTGGATACCCGGGCTCCGTATATAATGCTGTCGATTGTTACCAATGTACGACCTCTTCGATCTATGGCAATCCACGGGAATATATCGAATTTCACAATATCGTGAATGGGTGTATTCTATGGTGCTCTACCAGAGTCGCTAGTGATCTACCACTAGGATCGACAGTGATCGACAGCAACAGATGCACGTAACGAGAGAACTTGCTTGGCATCTGCCAGGAGCGAATGCCTCAGAATGTCGTCGCGGAGAAGCGCTGGTATCGACTGTAGTCTCTGACAGTCGACAGCAATCGCTCATCGTCCCGCTGAAAGATTCTCGCAGGCCCCGTTCGAACTCCAGCGATCCCTCACTCTGCGATCTACAGAAATCGACCTGAAAATCCGTGGTTCTCACTGGGTCTCACCAAAGAACCTTGATGGTCTCGGAAAAACCAGGACATTGGCCAGCCTAAAGGAAGGGATGAATATGCGGAGGTCTGAGGGAGCGAGCATGCATTCGGAGATCGCCGACGAGAGCGAAAGCTTGGCAGGGCGCGGACAGAACCAGAGAATGCCTCTCTGCAGGATCGTCGTCAGTGTACAGGACACCTCGGGGGCGACGAGGAAGCGAGAGCTCGGCGAGCGCAAACACACATGAGTATTCGGGGACGAGCAAATAGTACCCAGCACGTGCCCAGCGTGATCGGGCCGTTTTGATGGGAGTTCGGAATTGAACCCTCAATACTCCGCAATTCAATGCATATGGGCCCCTGGCGGGACGCGCCGCACAAACTGAGTGTGAACTGAAAAGAAAACTCGCATCGTGCCACGTCTTCGCCTAGTCAGTGACCAGCATGGATGCCAACCGCGACGTCGATATCTCCCATAGCGCATTTCGCTTGACAAACTCTGTGCAGTATCGAGGCCATGAGTCGGAGCCGGGACACGCCATCGTCCTCGAGGTCATTGCCAAACTTGTGAGTGCTCAGCACTGAATCCGAAATGGTGCAGTGACCTAGCCTGTTGCTGTAGTGCTTCAAGCGTATCAATGGTCGACCTATACTACACCTCAAGATCACCGATCCCCGTCGGCCATTCCAGCCCACTTCAGTTGCAGACACCGATCTGCGTGGCCATCATCTAATTGAACAAACCCCTGCAAGCTCGCCGCACTTCACGCAGGAAGCAGCCACGTTGCTCGCTGACATTGCGGCAGATCACCACATGGACGCGGAAGTCGCCGGTGTTATGTTTGGCGGTGCTATCAACAACGATGAGGACTTTTGGGACATGATGAAACCTGTCATCGGAAGTGAGTACCTTCAATAGACCGCATCAGTGCCTTGCTTGATAGCCAATCCCAAGGATATCTTCGTGAACATCCACAAAAGTTCCATGCAGCCCGAGAGATCTATGTGGTTAGATTTGCAGTATGTTCACATCTACACTATGCGGCATGAGCGTTCACACTTGTCAATAGGTTCGAGGCGGCTGGGCTGTCTCGCTTTTCATACGGAGGATCATGGGGGGCCGCTATCTGAGCTACATTGCGAACCCTCTCATCATGTATATGCCGACAGCTTAGGCAGCCAAGTTGATACTGGGCTAGACTTAGATTTTATGTACAGAGATCATGTTTATCCAACCCTTTGCCCCTGCAAAGCCCGCACCCGGCTCAAATCGAAGCGGCGCAAACATGAGGATGCAGATATGATGGCTGTCGCGGTGATAACAAGACGAGGAGAGAGCATCCGATTCAGCGCAGGCGCAGCGCATAGTCATGCATCTCTCGATGCCGAAGCTGGTACATACAAGCTCAAGTTATGCACTGAACCCATGCCCGAAGTGAGACGAGTGCATGCGCGGACAAGTTCCGCTCGGCTCTCTGTCACTGAGCGACGCCAGTCTGAGTCACTTGGCCCACTAACATGCACTGCAGGACGTGCTACAATCTGCTACAATACTGTGACGAGAACAACGGTGAATAACGCATCTCATGCCATGGCAACCCGGCAATGATGGCGGCGTGTGGGTAGCTTAACAAAGCCAATTGCAAATGGCAGGCACTGAGGCAGAGGATGCCACGTAGTGGTCATCCGAGGAGCGCATGGATGAGTTGCGCGTTACACTCTACCGCGACAGTAGGGAAGGAAAGCAAGGGATATACCGCGGCTGCGCGTGCAAAGCTCAGGAGGGCGGATGGCATGGCGGGCGGCGGCAAGCCCCCACTGATCAACGTCAACAGGTCCTGAGGGATGGGTGCAATCACATCAATTCAAAGTATGGTAGTGAAAGCGGGCGAGGGAAACACATCGTATATACTATTCGCGTAGAGGAACAAAGAAGATGAGAGACAAGAGCTGAAATATAGAAACACAAGACAGTGATGAACGGGTGGTTGTTCGGCGCAGGAGGGCCAATGAGACCTGAGTATAGGTGTGAGTAGGCGACGATTGTCATTGAATTGGTCGCGTACGTGGTCCTAGATGATGCTGAGCATTACTCTGCTGAGCGCTCGATCCTCAACCTCTCCGCTCCATCGGAGATGACGCGTAGCACCAGCTCGTCGGGAGATTGCCCTTCGAGTAGGGCCCCAGAGGCGAGACGCCTGGCTTCCTCCGCCGTAGACTGCATGTTTTCGAGTGTGTCCAGGATCACGCGAACGTGTCTCACCGCTGCCCTCCTGTACGTTTCCACATCCTTCAGCACCTGGGCATCTTGGCGAGACCGCTGCGACCGCTGTCGATTTCCACCCAACAATGTCCACAAATGGAGTAGAGCATGCTCCTCTTCGTTGGTGGACGCCGATGACTCACTCAGTGTGACGTCCGCGATGGCGAGCAGACGTGAATCGAGAACCTCGAGTTTGCCTAGAGCAGCCTGAGCAGACATGACCAGGGCGCGCAGAATATCCTCCGTCGTGACCAGCGCGAGCTCGTAAGCGCCGTGGACCACCAGGGCGTCCAAAGGTTTGGCGACACACGCGTTGTCACCCATCGGAAACAGGAAGTCGAAGAGGGTACAAGTACGCGATGCCAAAGACGGGGGCGGCGCATCCAAAAGGAGGCGTGTGGTATGTCCCAGGATAGCCGAAATACTGACGCGCTTGAGATGAGAGAGTGACACACTCATGCTTGGACAGTCCACATACCGGTCGGTCCCCACGCTAATTCGGGCTGACAGCTGCTGCAGGTAACGGGCGGAATCCTTGGCGTCATCAGCCAGCTTCTCCAGGAGAACATGCAGTTCTGCTCGGCGCTCCAAGCGACTCTGCTTGACGAGTGGGATCAGGTCCCCGACGGCAACCCGAGTGTCGGTCAACTGAACGATTAGGGGGCTGCAGGAGCCTGCGGTTTCCGCCAGCATCTCCAAGCCTGATGTCTGCTTATTCAGGAGATGGCCGAGGGCGATGCGCGCAGGGCCGTCGTTGCTGCGACACCAGGGGCTGTAATGCATGAATGGAAGAGAGCATGGTTCGTCGACAGCCACTCGGAGGGAGGCAAAGAGGTATGTGGCAGCAACGCCGCTTGTGTGGAGCGCGACACTGACAGCATCACTTTCGTTCGTGACGGGGAATATAGCGACCAGTGATAACAGGGCGAGGACGATGAGAATGAGAGGGCTGATGACGATGAGACGCATGATTACGGAGGTCCCAGAGTTTTTGACTGCGCGACGAGTGTTGCGACTTCAAGGGGGATTTGATGCGACGCTCGCGTCAAGGCCTGTGCCCTTATCCTCCAAGACATGATGTAGCCTTGAGGCGGCGGACAATGCCCACTTTGACCTGATGGTGAGGATAAACGTAGCTCAACGTCATTGTGGGTAGGCGACTATTTGACGACTGCAGAAGGTTCCGTGCGGAGGGGTCTTATTCGGGAGCTACACGACAATGTAAGGATAATCAGCTGATACTCAATGCACGATGAAGAACTGATGCAATAACCACGTGGTGCGTCACGAATGATCAGAAAATTCAATCGTTTCAAGGGAGTTAATTGAAGAAGCTAGATCAGAATTTAGAGGGTCAGCGTCACGGAGACATGGCACGGCAAACTGGAATCTCACGTATGTTAGGGCCCGACGTCGTAAGGATGGGACTTAAACCTTTTGGTAGCTAGGAGAGACGGTGAACACCTCGACCTCGGAAGGTATGCGGCAGAAGTGGCGCCGGCGGGACGAGATATGGTGCGCCTTCAAGCTCGAAGGCGAGATGTCAGAACGAGGGTGCCAGTGGCCGCGTTCACGCGGCGACGATCCTGCGAATGCTGCGCCCTAGTCTCATACCAAGACCCTTCGCGCGGCGCCGGAAGAGTTGAACTTTGTGTCGAACCCCTGCTGCACCTTGTGGTCGTCATTGCACCTACCACAACGTCGACCGTGGCTATTCTAAAGTGGACGTCGCCAGGTTGTCAGACCTTGCGACAAGATCGCGATCGTGGAACTGCAAGCTGAGGCATGGCCCGGTGGTAGTGCGGTGTCGACTACACAGAACACTGAGCTAGGACATGGCTGCTTACTGACAAGCATAGGGGACGATACGGCTTACACCAAGTAAGTCTCTCATTGCACTGGCAGTCCTCGCGCGCGCCATACAGGCTCAGCACCGGCTTGCAGAGTCCGTCCGGTTTCGTCAGGGTGTGCACTGAACTCGGATTCGACTGAGTGTACTTTCGACGCGCCCTAAGTCGTTCTCCATCTTGGTGTCTAAAATGTCCGCCTGCGGGCCTTCAAGCAATATTGTGTCGTCTTCCTCAGCTTCGTGCTGTCGAGAGAGGCCCGGGGAGAGGCTTATATATCGGTGCTTTGGGATTCCCTGTCCTTGTACTGCAGCCTCGGCAGCCACAATGAACGGGTCGCACTCTTCGCTGAAATGGTTCACTCTCCTTCGCATTCGCGCATCTGACGGTGCTGAGCAATAATGCGAGCTGTCGTAACAGCGAGATACCGGTCGCGTCCGTCGGACTGGCCTGCAAGGGAAGTGGAGGTTGGGCATATGTCCGGATGAGGCTTAAGGAGCGTGGCGACCGAGCTCCTGCGGGGGACGATGTGAGGGGCCAGACCCGCTCAAGCTGTGCGAGCTTGATGAGCAGGTTGGCTACATCGGCCAGATCAGGCAGGTTAAAGTCCTCGGCATCATGTCCCGCCTCGACGAGGGCAAGACCGACTGGATGGTCCTCGTCGTCGGAGCTCGGCGCGCTGATAGGTGAAGCTTCACCGATGAGTGTGAAGATGATATTCGCCTCCACGCACTCGAAGAGGATCAACCGCAGCGTAAAGGGGATCAACGGGTAGCTCCTCGGGGAGGTTGGCGTGCGCGTTCTCCGGCTTCGCATCACGCACTGGCTTCCGCGTGACCCTCACCTCGTCCGTAGTCGTGGCCTTGCTCGCGTGCGATGAACACCACTTCTTGCGGAAGACGTAGTAGTGGTTCTTCGTCTCGCCGCTGACGACGCCCGACTACGCCTGGCCGGAGAGTACGGGGCCAGTACTGCCCACTAGCCACAAGCACCGCTGGTGGAAGACGGTGGCTAGGCGAGACCCATGCAAAGCACCATGAAACCACGCGACGAGATGTCCGACGTCGGTCGTAGAGATAGAAATGACTCCGGACGCGCGAACTCGAACTTTCTGTGGGCCGATGTACCCCAGTGTGTGATTGTGTGATGTGTACAGTAAAGCATGTGAACGACGCCGTAGATCGACAGCAAGATCAAGCATAGTCGCAAGCTAGATGAGCGGGCAAATCTCCCTGGTTGCCCAAGTGGCGTGCGTCGAGCCAGAGAGTGGGTACATTTGAAGGTCGGTGATTGCGATGCTTGATGAGATTGCACGCTGCCTTCCGTCCTCGCAAGTGAACTGTGATTACGCTGAACAGGCGGGTGCAATCCTCCACCCTATCCTGCACCTCACCCCCGTGTGTGCGGCCGCGCTGTCCATAGGTGCAAGTGGGACGTCTCCGATGCACACGAGCAGGTGCGGCAGCGTCTTCGGCATTTCCACAGGGCTCACCTCAAACACGAGCACGACGCGGGCCGGCGAGACGAAGCGCTTGACGGTCGTGTGGAAGTGTGAGGAGATGAAGGGCGAGTACTGGAGGAACATGGGGACATCCGCACACGCCAAAAGCAGCCGGTTTGTAGTCGATTCCCAGTTGATGATGCACATCGTATCCGCGATGTCCTAATGGTCAGTGACGAGCTGGCCGCTATAGGAGGTCACTTACAATACGGGTATGCTCATCCACGGATACGCTCTCGAGGCTCAGGCCATGTAAGTCAAGCCCGAACTCCTCTCTGCCTCCTCCGACCTCCTCACCGGTACCATCTCCCTCGTGCTCCTCGGGACCGAACGCGGCAACACCGAGTCTCTCTGCAATATGCCCACGACGCGGCCTTTGTCGCGCGTTCTCCTTCTGCTCCTTCAGATGCGCAACGAGGAATATCGAGTGCTCCAACCGGCAGTAGTCGCGGTACATAGTGTCGCCAGGGCCTTCCTACTCGTCCTCGCTGTCATCGCAGCCCCACTTCGTGTGCGTGTCGCCCCCGTCGCCGCGCCGCGCCGCGACGTGNGCACGTCTTACAAAGACGCATCTGTCGCGTGCCATGGGTCGCGGTTCATCCCGCCCGGGTGCGCGAGCCTGTCGCGGCGAGAGCCCAAGAATGGCCACAACACGAGCGGTCCGATGTAATAATGCGAGCGCGCCGCGGTCGACGTGGCAGAGGGTGTCGGTGCCTTGGTGGACCCTGCTGTGGACCGCACTGTGTGCGGTGCGCCCTACGCGCGAGACTTGCAGCGGCGGTCGATCCCCACGAGTCCTCGACTTGCAGAGGTGACCGGTGTAGACTACCAGCCAAACCATGTGGGGTTCAGGGGGTGGTGTGCTTCCTCATGGACACCCAGCGAGTCTTGCAGCGTTATAGGTGGCTTATGGTCTTACGCCCGCGCTCTCCTGCCCTGCGACAAGCGCTCGAACTTCCAAGATAGAGTCTTGACGCGATAGAGGCGACGTGTGGCGGAGGGCTGAAGCTCGGAGGAGGTATCTCCAGGACATGCTCGCCTGCCCTCGGCCTGCCCAGCATGGGCATGAAGGCAGTGTTTGGGAAGAACTCGCGGTTGGCAGGTGAGTGACTGCCCTTCGTATGTTGGACGTAGTTGCAGGAAGCATGATTGCGGGGTTCGACCTGGACAGCGCCAGAGTAAGCAGGGAGGGAGATGTCACCGTCGTTGCACAAGCACTACAGAATGCTTAGCACGACCCCATCAAGCCAACGGCAAGCAACATACCGAAACGATCTGAATCGGAGTCTGTACAACGATGTCGAATAGTTTACGCTTGCCCGTGTTCGCGTCGACAATGATCTCGAGCATGCGCGCGACAAGTATATTGCTCCGCTGGTTCCGGTACGTGAAGTGGAGCACGTTGCACACCTCGGGGAGCTGCAGCTCCTTTTGAATTCGCTACGGCGCAGGATCCATGAGGCTCGACGCGTACTGGTCGACGTCCTCGCCGACGTCCCCGCCGAGCGGCACGCAATCCGTGAACGGCGAGTGCACGAACGCTTGGGGGCCGTCCGAGTCGGGCGGAAGGATATGCGGGCCGTCTTTCTGGGGAGTCTTCATGGCCAGGAGGCCAATGCGCGTGAGGGGGTCTGCGCAGGCGACGCATTTGAAGTCCGTTCAGTAGTCCACCCGCTCCGTTTCGAGTTGCCACGACCGTGATGTCCTGCGACGCAGACTTCTTTATCGTGAATGTGCCCGGTCGGTGCGCGTACGCCTTCAGCCTCCATGTGACGTGCCCTAAATCGCAGCGTAACGTCGGCGGCGAGCTCTTAGGGATGGCGAGAGAGATAGGGGAGGTATATGTGCCTGCGCCGGTGAGCATGAGGCACGCCGAGATAAAAAACGATCCTCGCCTTTCTTGGACTCTTTCCACCTATTCCGCCATCCAACCCCAGCATCTCGCTCACAGTCGTCCCCTCCTTGTCGTTGTCCAACACATCCTCGTGTATAGTCCATTCCCGTGTGCGCCCACGTAATAGCGTCGCGAGCCTTCGCGGTGGTCGAGCGCGACAAAGAGGTGAGGAGAGAGGCAGCGAAGAGGAGCCCAAGGAAGGTAAGTATGCACGCGCAGTGGCACTCCCGCACGCGACTGCCTTTTCCGGAATTTCTACTGGACGCCTCGACTTAAGCGCTTGCGGGTCTTCATAAATAAAGCTTTATAGGACTCGTCCCGTCATGACACAAGACTGAGTGAGTTGACAGATAGTACACAAGAATTATTATATACAGATTTCCGCTTCCGGGATCTGGACGGTGACAGAGCTCCCTAATCACCACGGCGCGGCCGTCTCAGATGCGTCCGACTCGGATGTCGAGCGAACATGTGTAACGTTTCTTTCAACTCGCTCTTTTTAACAATGCCCATAACTCGCGTGATTCTTAGCACTAAGTAACATCTCACTTGCAAGTCACGTATAAACAACGGAACTACATGAACATACAGCTCTGGTGGAAGCGAGACACGATCCGACTGGCCTCTTTCATGATCAGAGTGAACCAATCCATATCCAAGCAAGCGCCTCGTCTCCTTCAGCCGTCTCTTCGAGAGATGCGCGCACATTTGCGTTCGATACTACGACCCGCTCCACCATTTTCCAGATACGCTGCCGCTCGACGAGCGCTGGCTCGTGCAGTAGTAGCTCATCGCGGAGACGTACCGAGACCAAGTAGGGAGGTTGAGTTGTTGTTGTCTCGCTATTGCGATTGCGTGCCTGTTCCCTCAGCCTTCGGAGGGCGGTTTGCACCAGCTCCCTGACGATTTCTGCGTCACACTTGGCAAGTTTTCGCCGATACCAGGCAACCACAAGTATGGATAGGGACAGGGCCCCCACTTGAATATTCATCAGTGCTCGTGGATTAATGTAGATCAGAGAGCGACGCACGAGATGCACAATACTGATAGCGGGCCCAACTCTTTGATACATATAACTTGAATGTGCAGTCCCATGTCAGGCGTGACTGCTTGTGTGCAATGAACACCCTCCCGCTATCCGCCATTAGAACACGACCCCATATCCTGTCGTGAGTTACGCACCTGTCATCCCTTTCATGCAGAAGGTCGATAGAGGGGCGACCAAACCATATCAAATCATCCAGTAGTTCGCGCAGTAGGGGCAGCCAATCAGCCTGGTTGAACAGCTTAGCACACGCGCCTTAGGCAACGCAATGTTATTTACTTACGGGTACGCGTCGCGCGACCTCACTTTCCAAGACGTGGTCCTCCAGGCCCCACTGCTGTGCCTCTCCTATATCTGATCCCCTTCCAAGGCCTCGGGTCGGCTCACCATCAGCGGCGCGGCATACCCGGCGCCCGCGTTCTTCTGTGAGCACTGCTGTGACCTCTTCGCGGATGATACGCATGCGATGCGCCCTCTCGGTGTCCTCCACACAACGGGGTGGGAAGGCAAAGGGCCCAACCCCAGGCATACCGTCGAAAGATGTGGAGAGTATGAGATATATAGCGGAAGCGACCGTGTTATTGAATTGAAGACCAGGCGTTCGAGAGAATGTTGTGGAAGACGATGAGAGTGTGAACCCAGGGAGAAGCGACAGAGAAATGGGTGGAGCAATCATGAAGCCACGCTCACATGTGGTCGTCCTAGAGTTGGTGCACGTCGAGTAAGGCGGGCAAGGTGTACACTTGTCAGGAATGAGCGAGGCAAAGATAGCCTGTAGAGCTTCCCAACGAGCCGCACGTACTGCGGGATCTCTTGCATCTCCTTCGCCGTTCGCCTTGATGATGGGCCCCAAAACGCGATTTGTATCGCCGTGCTGCCTCAAGTCGGCCAGAACGCTGTTGCTAGTACGCCCAGTGTCACAAAATCCGATATCGATCGATAGAGACCGATAAGCACCTAGGAGACAAAGGGCGGGAATTGCCAACAGCAGGAAGGCGGAGGAGACCAAAGCAATATAAGCTCCTCTGGACGCTAAAGCGCCAAAGTGAGGGCCTTTGATCGCACCAATTTTGCCTTTGACAGGACGGCGCATATCAGCAGAAATCTCCTCGCGAGGTTTGATACATTCCGCTGAGCTACCAGACGATCCAGAGGCACCCGAGAGCGGCGAATCCCCCTCCGTGACTACGGCTTCTCCAATCACTGGACGGTGTTCTGCGTCATAGGCGGAGGACACGACACTTTCGTTCTCGTGCTCCGCGTGATCTCGCGTATGCGCCTGAAGTGAAGTAGCCGACAAGTTGTGTGGAGGAGTACGGGGATGTATACTTGGGCTGTTTACCCAACGGGGGTTTACCCAACGACCGTGCATCGTCGCGTCAGATCCGAGTTGCGCCGCTCCAGCAGGCGCGCTCGCTTGCCGCCCGCCCTGCGGCGTGGCCACTGGCGGGCGTGGCACACGAGCCTGCGACTTCGAGTCGTCAACCTTGCTCGAGCCCTGAGCACGGTTGGCCGAAGTTTGGGATTTGTGTTCGGACAACTGCGGGGTTTCCGTGCGTTTTGGGAGGGAACGGCGCTTAGCACCCTGCTGAAAGACGTTATTATACTCCCAGCCTCCGCCGCGCTCTTGCACAGTTTCGCTAGCCTTGGCTGGGTCGGATGCAGGCATGTGTTCGCCAGCAGAAGGCTTGTTCGGACGGAGTTGAAGAGGACGCGAAACTCCTTCGAGAGACGGACCTCCCTGAGCATCCACGCGGTCATGCACTCGAACCTAATACCAACATGAGATGCTGCTCACTGCATGGCCCTTGCGATCTCCTGTTTCTCCACCCCAAGGATGCGGTTGGGAAGGTCGAATCTTCTCTCTGAAACACCGCACGAACTCTGCGTGCGTACCGTTTGAAGGGTAGGCGTAACCATGATGATTGAGGATGGAACGCAATTGAACTATACTCAGCTGCTCAGCCTTGAAGCCAGGTTGTAAGTAAGCCTTCGACTCTATCAGCTGAGCAGGCCGGAGACCTTTCATGGTGACAATTATGGCACAGCTTCCTGTGTCGAGCTTGGGATTATATGTGTCCTACGCTTTATTGACCGCTGTTCTGAGCTTCCTTTGTCCTCAGGTACGTAGGACACGGCGCTTCACTGGAACGAATAAATGGGCATGATATCGGCGTCTCCTATCCAACTCAAGATCTTGTTGGATCGGAACACTGCATTGAGGTTCGTTCACGCGTCCGATATACAAAGGCTCACTGTGGATGGCCAGCTATCGTTCTTCCTAATCAAAAACCACATACTGACAGGTTCTCCCAGGCAGCTATGGAAACATACGATGTGTACGACTATTGGGTGACATACCCTGACGGAGACGACGAGCCCAACCGCCCTGATGTTCCCGTGCCGGGGGTCCTCCACATCCACTCGATTACTGAGACATTCTGTGAGTGACCATGTCCCATTGAATCTACCGCTATGCTTGAATGGCGACGCTAGATGGCGGCTGTGTACTACCGCCTGATGATAGCCGGGATCTCAAGACGAAGTTGACCGAATGTATGGCGGACCCAGCCAGAGGCATATTCTGGTCTACCGCTACAAAGGTCTCTGCTAATGAGGTGAGAGTATACCGCGCTGTTGCACCAAGCTGAAGCCAATGAATTGTTGCAGCCTACGCTCGTTGTCAACTGGTTCGACGAACTTGAGCACAAAACCCATAATGTGGAGATGATGTCTCGTGCTGACTTCAGATCTCTCGCACGTATCTGTTATAAGGACCAAGTAGATGGGTCTGATAACGACCGTAATGTACGTATGGCCTCTAAGAGCGATTTCTCATTCGTGTACAACCTACTTTTCTGCTGCGTGGTCTTATACGTCATGGCCCTCATTCTGAAAGTGTAGCCTACGCAGACACATATTTCACTCAATAAGATAACATCGACCGGTTCGCGGATAAATCATTACTCGTCCGGCTCGGTGCGTACTCAGTGATACGAGCTGGTCGCACTTGCCATTTCAAACAAGTTGCTGCTGCAGGCTATACGACGACATACCTCTTGACGATGTAGTTGGTAACGTACTCGCCGATGGAGGATGTGTTGTCGCGGATGATAAGATCGTACTAGTCGCGAACAGCTCTGCTTGCCTGCTCGACTCACGCATGGCGAATACCCGTGATCGAAAGGACTAGTCTGGCTGTCGCACGCGCTAGGAGATGGAACAGCGAGCTCGGATAACAGGCTGCAGGGGCGGAGAACGGGGCAGAGCAATACTGGTGAAGGTTGGGAGACCATAGGCATGCCAGATAAAGGGGAAAGGGAAGATCGATCACGCTTCTTCTAATCGAGCTTCGGCCGTCTCCCACCAATATTTGCCTTGCCAGGAAAAGGGCCCTCATGCACTTGACCGTACGGATCCAAACGCCAATTGTCGAGGAAGCACACGACACGCTCAAGAACTGAGCCAGGCTCAGTCGCCATAAGAGCATGTCTCGAGGACCGGCGTAGGGATCTCAGTTCTAGAGTGGCCTCAGCTGAGAGCGGCTAAAGCGGTCAGTATGTTCCTTCTGCACTCTCGCTACCTCCTCCGCCCGCCGTCCGCAGAGGCGGGAGCTCGCGCCAATCAAGCGCAGGCCGCCTGCGAGGCTCGTGCGAGTGGAGCAAGGGTTGCCAAAGGCTGGTGCGCGCGGGTAGGCCTGCTACAAACAAAAGGAAAGCACGTCAGCCGCCGCATCCCGTCAAGGCAAAATCAGGTAGGTACGCACTTGCCAAAAAGGATCGGCTTCATCGACGAATGCGCAAAGCTGCTGGGAAGAGCGGGTGCCCCGGGCCAAGCTCCGCGAGCGCGTCATACGGCGCTCAGCGGACTCGTCGCGTGGAGTGCTGAGTACCGGGAGGTGGGGCTCGTCATGATGCGCAGACCGTGCACCTCCGGGTTGAGCGAGTCGATAACGCGGCAGGTGTCACCTTCAGCGTCGGCATCCCCATCCTCTTCGCGCACCTCAGTGAGCTTGTGAGTTGATGCGGCTCAAGGGCAGCAACAGGCTCACCGTGGATCATCTCGTCGCCCCCGAGGTTTGGCGACGCGAGGCTCATCGCGAAGGTCGGGCTAGGAAAATTGAACCACTCACGGGTACTTCTCGGCCTCGTTCTCCATGGTGGTGGCGTCAGAAGGCCTCGGAGTGATTGGGAGCTCACTCTTGGCTATGATGCAAGCTCGTGCCTTCATGACCCATTGCACGTCGCCCAAGGCGTCGCGGTCAACATCCTTGAGCCAGTACGCGAGGTCTAACTATGACTACTGTCAGGGGAGGAGAGTCTCCGCTGACTCGGCTCCGGTGAGCGTGCCGGCGAGTATGTAGACCTGCGCGAAGAGGGCGAAGTGCTTGGCCGACGGAGGCATCGTTATGAGTTGCGCGACCTCGAGTAGGCGATCAAATGAACGAGAGGTAGATCGAAACTGGGAGGGTCATGAACGAGATCGGGGCAGGCGCTGCTGGTGTGACCGGGCTTATGCCGGGGAGCGCGCGGTCGACATCGAGAAGTGTTCTATCAATTGATCCATGGTGCCAGAGTATCGGCGGGACAGCGACCTAGGCGAACGCGGGCGTATACGCGGTGACGAAGTCGGGCTCCCGTCACTACTCTTGGATTGGCCATCCTTGTTCGCGGGAGTGAAGGCAAAGAACTTGAATGCGAAGCTCGTGCGGCTGGTCTCACCCTCGCCAACTGGGGGTTTCGGCCGCAAGCGTTAACGTTGCTGCCGTCACGGCGTCGTCATGGCGATGCCCGCTCTGGGAGCTAGCATCTTCTCCTTCCTTGGCGACGTGAACGACCGTAAAGTGGTTTGCGGTCGCTCTAGCTCGAGGAGTCGAGCACTTCCTATTGGCTGCCGCCTCCGATCATGTCACCGCAGAATGCGCGTTCGACCGCAATTCTCGTGGGCATCTTCACTCTAGTAGGTGAGGTCAAACTTTGAAAACTACAGCTCTGGAGCCCGTTGGAGGCTGAGGGCGCCCGGAGGTGATGGCGGTCCTCGGGAACTGCCGCGCAGCTGTTCCCACACCAAAGCCACACGGTGACGCGCGACTGACTCGGATGACTGCCACCGGCGTACAGTCATAATGCACCAACGTGCACTGCCACTACGCCCGCACTCTATCCACATGCCGCCCACGTCCGCTGAGTACGTGCGCACCCATACCTCGTGACTCCGTCCACCTTCGTCCACCCCGGGCCGAGCAAGGTGCAAGTTTCGCAAAAACAGGTATAAATGTTTAGAAGCATCTGATGACATCTAGAGACGTTACAACACTATTAAGCCGAAAACGAGCTACATGGCCTCCTGCAATTTCTTCTTCCGACTCTCATACACGCCAATCGTCTGCTTCATTACCCAGCTAGGGGCACCTGAGCTGAGAATATGCAAGCGTCGGTGGCTGCGGCTCGGGTGCGGTTCCCCTGGAGCAATCCGGCGCCAAGACCCACGTTCGGTGCAGACCCAGATGCGCAGAGCATCTCCACCTTTGTGCACATACAGGAAGAGATCCGCGTGTTCGGCGATCAGAGATGAAGGAGGTTGCTCGAGAGCTTCATATCCTGTAAAGCTATACCATACCGTGTGCCCAAATTCAGAGGACGTTCTGAACTCTTTACGTCTGCGATGAGGTTCCCAGTTGGTGATAGAAGCTACGTCGATAGGCGCCACCTTTGACGGCGTTCCGGGAGCCGCGAGAGGGGGATTTGTGATTGTAGGTGTGTTGCCACAAGTAGCCCGTGTCGACGACGGCCCATTGCCAATGCCGTCACCTCCTCTTGATGCCACCTCACTGCCCTCAGACTACAGCTCATAAGCGACAAGTGACACATAGCACGAATGCCAAATACCTTCCCGTCGGACTGTCCGCTATGCAGGCGCTCTGCGGCCTGCTGTGGACGACCCACTTTGGAGACAGATGCGTGCGTGTCTTGTCTATTCTCGCTTTCACTTTCGATTATGAAGTGAAATGGTGTCGGCCGGACGGTCATGGTCTGCCGGCGCTGGGCATCGGAGATGGACGGGAACTGACAGACAGACTGTCAGTAAGGCAATTGGATGGTGCGTCCGCGGGAAAGGCGTACCTGGGCTTGATGCGCCGACAAGGATGACGGCTGCGAAGAGACACTGGACGCGGACGTACCCCCGGTGAGCTCAGGTAGCGGTATCTCGGCCCTTGCTCCCTGTAAGGGATTCACAGGTAGACGGCCGTCCATTTGGATGTCACGCTGGAGATAAATGCGTTCGCCTGTTACTGCACAAAGTATTGACAAGACAGGTAATTATGCGGATGAAGGGGTGGACCATTCACCTCTCAGCACCGAGTTGCTGGGGGAAGCCCGCGTGTTGATTTCGCGCCTCGCGATAGACGAGGGACCATTGGTTCCGGCTTGGAAAGCTTTTCGTATGAGAGCACATGATGATGGTGTGTAGCTGAGGATACTTACGACTTGCTACCATGACTGGGAGCGTACGAGAGTCTATGAGCACAGTGGTTGATTCCGTGCATTCAAAGACGTCAGTTGAGTGGAAATGCGGCACAGCGGGCGTAGTAAGGCGGACAGCAGGTATCTCGAACTCTGCTCCTTCTCGTGGCGAGCCACTGGGGAACGCTTCAGTCGGCCCACTTTTTGGGTCACGATGATCTACTGGAGGTAAAGACGGCTTCGTTGATCGGTCCACATGCAATTGACGAGATACTCACGAGCCATGGGTTCTTCACATTCCGAGGTGAGATCAATCGAGAAACGACGGCGATTCGGATATGTGGCCTGAATAACGCCACTGGTCAATGAATGCAACAAGTGAAACAACGGCGGCCGCTCACCTTCCATGCTTGCTCCTGCGTCGCTTCCTGGGGCCTTTCTCCTTCGAAGATAAGCACAGCAGTGGCTTCTCTCTCGAACGGCATAGCAGTGGCGTCAGCAAGACAGTGGTTGTCGTGGCTCACTGGTGCACCAGTCGCTTTATATATACCTACGTAGGTAAGCGGTCGTGCTTGGCGTTTGCTGAGTAAGCAACGCTTCAGACGCTCCTCCTCCCAAGGTGCAACGAAACCACCTTTTGATATCTGTAGGGTTTGTAGTGTAGAAATTAACCGGGATTCTGCTGAAGAAGGAGGTGTTGCCCGGCATTCGTAGACTACGAGACTCCGGTCGGCGAGAGAGAAGGTGTGCGACCGTATGGGCGCCCAAGATGAGATAGCCGAGGTCCCGCACATTGGCCAACTGACCAGCGCCTATCTGACGCGTGCGGTGGAGGAGCCAACACGCGCGATGCCGATTGCCAAACGCCAACCTGAGGTCGGTGCAAGGCTTTGCCCTTCATTCCATAAATGAGAAGCGAGTAAGTGTTCCGCTCTTATGTTGGCTTACAGTTGCCTGCTAGCCCGAGGTTGGGTGCATCATGCGAGTTCGCTTTGTACAGTATCCCGCAGTACCCTTTCCTGCTCCTCACTGCAATTTCGATCATTTGCCTGGCGGATAACGGAAGGCATGACTTTGTGCGCAACCTTTTCGGTGCTGGCTCCTCGAACGAAGGCATCGGGTTGTTCAGCTTCGGCACGAGTTGGACACTCATCACCCAGGGCTCGCCGCTCGTCTGGCCACTGCAAACTCGTGCGTTCCATTCCAACCTCGTCTCCCGTGCCCTTCTAACCCTTCCTTTTACCGTATCCTCCTACAGAGGTCAACTCATACCTGGGTATGGCCATCGGCTACCTCGTGCTCACGCTCTGCTACTACAAGGGCGTCTTCGGCGGGCGCGACCTCGAGTTCATGTCGACGTCGCTCTTCTTCCAGAACGGCACGACGTACGACCAGACGTTGATCCTCAACGAAGACAACTCCTTCAACAAGGCGAAGCTCGCGGAGGTCGGCCTGCCGTACTACACCACGACCTACGCGATCTCCCAGATGTGCTACAACTTCTCGCTCGGCGCTGCCATCGTCCACGTCTTGCTCTGGTACTGGGAAGACCTCAAGCGCGGTGAGTCCCTCCGACGTCCCGGCAGCGTACTCAGTGGGCTGACAGCGCGTTTCAGCTTCAAGGCACGCGATCGCCACCGTGCGACGCTTCCGCGAGCCCAGCGAGATCGACGATCCTCACTACAAGGAGATGCTGAAGTACAAGGAAGTCCCTGTATGGTGGTACCTCACGCTCTTCGTCATCTCCCTCGCCGTCGGCATTGGCTGCAGCGTGAGTACCCTCTGTCCATTTTCCTGCACGCGCAGATGTACTGACGTATTGCCGCGCGTAGTACACGACAGGAACAGCGTTGCTGCCATGGTGGAGTATCCTCCTCTTCACAGCGATCAGCTTCTTCCTCGCGATCGTGCTGGGCTTCATCACTGCGACGACGGGCTTCAGCATCTCGGTCAAGTACGCGATTCAGATCCTCGCGGCGTTCGTGCACCCGGGGCAGCCCATCGCGGTCATGTATGTCAATCTGTACGGCAATTCGACGACCTTCCAGACGCTGTACATGCTTCAAGGTGCGCTCCGACGTCACCGCATCTGTATCCGCGTCGCTGACTCGCTGTTGCCCTTGCAGATCTCAAGCTGGGCCAGTACACGAAGCTGCCTCCTCGTGCGACGTTCGCAGCCCAGATGCTTGGGTCCATCGTCGGCTCGATCTTCAATTACACGAGTGAGTGTTATCCGTGTTGCCTTAAAGTTCGTCCTCCACTAACTCTCCTCCAGTGATGCGTTCCATCGTAGACGAGAATCGTGAAGTGTTGAAGGATCCAACCGGCACCCGCGTTGTACGTATTTCAGACCCTCTCACCCGCCCTGCCACACTCACACATCCATCACACAGTGGTCCGGCTGGATCATCCAGCAGTACAACTCCGCGTCCGTCGCAATGGGCGCGCTCGGCACAGAGCTCTTCGCGTACCACAAGCGGTACTACCTGCTCGCCTTCGCGATCTTCATCGGGCTGCTCTTCCCGATCCCCTTCTGGCTGCTGCACCGCTACACGAAGCCGAACACGTTCCTCAACAAGTTCGGGCGCTTCATCAACACGCCCATCCTCGTGCTCTACAT
>MPVS01000361.1:0-21766 GCA_001931775.1 Fomitopsis pinicola
GGCGTCGTACACGGGGCCGGGGGGAACGTCGCCGTTTTTGCACATCTTGGCTAGAGTCACACCCGCGACGTACTCCATGACGACCATCTCCCACGGCCCGCTGACAGCCTGCGTCGGCCACACGTCCCCGTACTTAGTAGATCAGCTCTGGGGCGAAGCCGCCCCGCGCGAGCAGCTCATGAGCGTCTCTGCCGTACGTCTCGACGAACTTGACAACCATCCTGCGGTCGATGCTGTGTTTTTCTGGGTCCGAGCTGGAGACAACGCGCACGAGGAAGGCCGCGCAGGAGGGATCAGGGCCCTTGAGTGGCTTGTCGTACTTGAACTCTAGAGTTGCGCCTCCTGGCAACATACACGATGTCGCCAGAGGAAAGAAACGGCTGGATGGGTTGGCCGGCGCTACCAAGTCTGTATACCAATTGCGTAGCGTGTTGAGGGCACGGCGGAGGGCATAGAACATGCGCGCGACGCGCCAGATGCGGGCGTCGTAGATGGCGAGACCGCGGCCCAGCCAGGTGTATTCGGTTAGGCGCTGCACGATGGGGGCCGTCGTCATGATGGCCCCGGAGATATTTTTCCAAGGGCCAGCAATCGAGATGATGAAAGACGGGCAGAAGCATGCCTCACGAACTTGCTGCGAATGGTCTCATGAGAATACGTCGACACACGAGATGAGAATGAGAATGTACCATGCGGTCTTGACTGCGCCAATGCTCTTCGTACGAGAAAGAACCTTGGACGGATGGATCCGAACCTGTCCAGAGCTCCGCCTTCTCTTCGACGATAGCGAGCGCAATTTGTTCCTTGGGATGCGACGGTCTGTTGTAGATGATAATGTGGTCGGCGGAGGTTTGGTTCCTATTGACGGTTTGGGTGATGTCGTAGTTGAGGATGTCACTCAAATCGTCTCGAGTGTCTTCGCGTTGCCTCTCTTTGGTCGCCATCTGAGAGAGGTGGAACATGAGCTTCGCAGTCTTCTTGACGACGTCCTCTGGCACTGGCAGCCGTTCATCCACCATTTCCGTCATGAACTGTGCGAAAACGAAATGGAACAACTCTACAGGGAGGGCAACGCGTAATGGGCAAGACTGGGCGTACCGCCCATCAACGATGTATTAGTCTTCATCCTGCTGAGCTTTGTTGTAATTCACAGGCTGGGCGGAGAGTGAAGGTACGGTTGCCCGCTAGTCCGAGGAGTGTTCACACTCATCTTCTGGTCTCTTCGATTGTGTCTTGAATCTGTAGATCTCAAGGTATCCCTGGGTCCCATGTATATTACCACGACAAGTTACACACAGGTACCTGCTTCCGTGCGGGGAACGGGTAGCCTTCTAGTCCTTATTCATCTGACCGACGTCTTGAAGCTCGGGAAGAAGACGATCTACCCCGTGAACGCCATCCCACGAGCATCGAGCTCGAGGAACGAACGCGAACCCCGACTCGTACACAAAGGTCACCACATTCTGGTACAAAGACATCGTTGTGCACACGTCAGTTTCCGTGCTCTCCTCGAAGACAGCGCATAGTTCAAGCGCCGTCGCTATCGCTATCGTAGCTTGAGATTGAAACTACGGGTGTGTCTCCCCCGCCGGATGCATCCGCAGGGTCCTCGAGGTCGAACATTCCGCGCACCCTCCACCACTCCCAATAGCGCAACTTCTTCTCCTTCTTGCACAACACAGCTACACACGCCGTGCACAGCGGCCAGTCCGGCTGCGGCGTCCTCGTGCGCAGGCATCTGCGGATGACAGGCTCCCAAGAGGCGAGGAGGTCGCACGAGTCGCAGTGCGTCTGGAGGTCGTGTAAGAGACTTGCGCGCGATTGCTGGCACTGCGAGAGGCCCGCCTCATCTGCTGCCGACGCGGTGGCACAATCTGGCAGGCTCTGTAGGAGCCCGAAGAGATCGCGCAAGAAGATGCCCCTGCATCGAAAGAGTGTGTCCCGCCCATTGATGCACCGAGCGACGTCATCGGGCGCAAGGATATCCGGAATTACCGCGTCTGGGCTGTCTGCGCCCTGCACACCCATGAGCGTCCGCCCATCCAATTGGCAGCAGAGATAGAGGGCGGTGGGGAGAATGAACGGTATGTCGACGAGGCGCGCAAGATTTACTGCGACGACCGCGTGCCGGAGGTGCGGCGTGGTTAACCTACTGTCCCACATTTTGAAGTCGGCGGGGAAGTAGCGCTGCAGCTCTTCAATAGCGGGAGCGAGGACGCCCTGCATCTCGTATTTGTGCGCCAGCCGGATGACGTTTGCGAGATCCTCAAAGGGCAAAGCTGAATGCCCAAGATAGCTGGAAGGAAAGTAAGTATCTATTGAGGACCTAGGCGTTACGAAGGTACAGACCGCTGGCCGGCCAAGAGGACTGCAAGTAGTGAACGCATCTCCGCGGCTGAGTCGCTAATGTGCATGACTGGGCAACCACTTTGCTGTGCGTATTCCGGGGTGGGTTGAGGAATGTTGAACATGTCACGGAATACCTCGGAGTGTTTGGCCAGAACACCCCTGTATATCCTGAAGCCAACGTTTTGCGCGATTACGATGATGCTCCCGTCATCATACCAGTATGTTTCATCTCTAGTGTATGAGTCACAAGGCTGCTGGTTGACATCCTGAGCCGCGGCTGGTAACTCGGGATCCGAGTTAACACGAGACCTCTTGCGCGGGGGTTCGTCAGAGGCACTTTGAGAGCCTGAGGTTGTGCGCATAATATTAGAGGGGGGTCAACTAGAGTTGATATTACGAGGGCGAGCCGATAATAGGACGCCCTGTGTGACAATTCACGTGTTGTGACATATCGCGAGACGCTCGGTCACTCCGCACTGAGCGCTTCCGGGGCTACCGATATAGCGCAAGCTCTTTGTCTCTTCAAATGTCCGCCGCTCGCTAGTCCTCGCTCAGGAATATTCCTCTCTCTGACACTGAACTCCAGCTACGATCTCCAGGCGACAAGGACGGTTATAAAATAGCTTCTTTAAATGCCCAAGGCCTCGGACACGCGCAATGGCATTCAGCAAACCTCTCGTGATAGTAAAGTCCAGGCACTAGACGATCAGGTGAGCCTCTCGCACTACTTACCAGGGGATATGGCAAAAGCTATGTTTCATTGCGCTCAAACGAGATGGGGCTCGGTGTCGCATGGGCGTGTCTCCCAACCCTTCGCGCACCATGGCAGTAGTAAGCATTGAGCTGCAGCCCGCCGAACATTGCCCGGTCTGCTGTGCCACTAACGTTGCATTTACCTTTCGCGTCTAGGTTCGGAAGCTTCGTCACATGAAC
Source organism: Fomitopsis pinicola (assembly GCA_001931775.1). Taxonomy (NCBI): domain Eukaryota; kingdom Fungi; phylum Basidiomycota; class Agaricomycetes; order Polyporales; family Fomitopsidaceae; genus Fomitopsis; species Fomitopsis pinicola. The sequence continues at coordinate 3,283 of MPVS01000361.1, forward strand.
GATAAACTTCGGAAGGAAGTCTTCGACTGGTCTCAGCGAGACGGTCGGATCGCAGAGGACATGGGCTTCGGCACCGCTGAAGAGCTCCGGACGGCCATCTCGGAACGGCCGCACATATTCCACAAGTCTTTCATCGAGGAAGCGGCGCGCAACCTCGAGAACCTAGAGGAGTGCGTAGCTGAGCATATTCGCCTGGATGCTACCTCCAGCGCCGGGCTCGCGGACGCTGCAAAGGAGATAGACCGTTTAACCAAGGACAACGCGGAGTTGGTGGGCGAAAAGGATACATTGGCGAGGGAGAGAGACGAGCTAGCGAGACGCGTGAAAGAGTTGGAGGGCATAGTCTCCAGTCGGGTTCCACCAAGCAATACTGCCACTGGTCTGCTCACCCCAGCAACCACCAAGAGACAGTACGTCATCCTACTATATCCGCGACGCGCATATATGCTGACCCCCCCCCCCCCCCCNCCCCCCCCCCAGCCCGCAATTGCCCGCCGACGCCGCACTTCCCAACGCACTCGACTCGCCACGCCGCCCCGAGTCCACGCCGGCCCCACTCATGGTCACGCCTGCGACGTCGCGCCTCCCGCCGATGGAGCTCTCACCGGACGAGGAGTCCGACCCGGCGATCTTACGCGCGGAACTGCACGCACTGCACGCGCAGTACGAGGTGCTGCGCAAGGTGAAGGAGCGTGCGGAGGTGAAGCACCGCGCGGACTACCGCCTGTGGCACGCGTTCAAGAGCTGGATGTTCGATGAGAAGAAGGCGTCGCTCTCGGATATCATGGTCGACGGACGCACGCCCAACCTCGCGAAAGTCATGCTCGCGCGCGATAAATACCCGCACTCCAAACCGGGTGCGTCGTCGCGCGAGGTCAGCGGCGGCGTGGAGGCCGCCCGTGAGGCGGTAAGGACCGACAAAGAGTTGAGGGAGGCTGCCGCTGCTCTTCCGGATACCGACGCGTTTGATACGGCGGACGAGGCGGCACCGCAGAGCTCGTTGACAGCGAAGTTGTTGGAGGCGAGGAAGACACGCCCACCTAATACACCACCAGTTCAAGACACCTCCGCAGCAGCGTCAACGTCGACAGTGCCAAGTCCGAAGAGGCCTGTAGCAATGTCAGAGACCGCGCAAGGAAAACAGCGTGCCACTGAACCCGATGCACTAGAACCCGTCGCGCAGGCATCCCCAAGCTCACCGCCGACGCCTCAGAGAAACCGCCAAGCATATGACGATTCGTCAGAGACGGAGGAGGAGCCCGACGGTGTGTCTGGTCCCTTTCATTTTGTCTACTCCATTACTCACGCGCCCTCGCTCTCGAAGCACTCTCACCCACGTCGCGGACGCAGCCCGGCGTGCGCCGGCTCGTACCCATGCCGGGCGGGGGGTATGTCCGCAGGGGCTACGGCCCGTACCCACCAGACGCGGGGTCGAGCGCGAAGACTGCTGTCCCCCCATCGCCCTCCACTCCGCGCAAGCCCGGCACGCCGGGGTCGCGCCGATCCAAGCGGAGTCCGACGAGGTCCTCGCCTTCCTCGCGCCCTTCCACGCCACGCCGGCGGAAGGACCGCCTGGTGGGTAGTCCGGCTGGTACTCCGACGAAGCGGACGCCCGGGACGCGGGAGCGGATGAACAAGGAGAACCCGAGCGCGGCGCGGGGGCGCCCGCAGGACTACTCCGCGTACAAGGGGCGCGGGCGGTATGCGGCGAGCAAGAAGTAAGTGCACCCGTCGCGTTCTGTCGTGGCCGTCGCTCACCTGCCGGCTCATAGAGCCAACGACGACACGATCAACGCGCAATACGAGATTGACGTGTCCCACAATAACGGGGTGGACCACCCGTTTGACGAAGTCGTGCGAGACAAGGCGTGCAGGAAGCGTCTCCGCGGCGCGGACTGCGAGTGTTGCCGGGAGGTGCGTCTGTCTTTTCTGCCTGCCGCTCATCATCGTCCTCACACCACGCGTCCGCAGTACTACAAGGCCGTAGGCAAGCTGCCTTCCGGGCCGCAGCCGCCGCTGTGGCGCTCGCCGCACGCGACGCCCACGAAGGCGACGTCGCCCGGGCGCAGGCACCTCGCGGATGCCTCGAGCGTCCCGAACTCGCCGCGCAAGCGCCGCGTCCGTGACGAAGACGGAGATGAGGATGCGGATGAGGATGCGGCGGCTATTGCGGCGCACGTACAGCAGATCTCGCGGCACCGCCAGCAGTGGGAGCGCCCGAAGACGCCGCCGGGCTACTGGGAGATCGCATTCCCGGACACGCAGGAGGCGGCGGCGATTAATGCGCAGGCAAGGGAGATGCATAAGCAGAAGCGGGCGCGGGTCGAGGAGGAGGCAAGGTGAGTGCGGTTGTTCTCTCGCTGACGCTGACTGATTGCTCGTTAGTCGAGGAGGAAGGTACAAGAAACGGAAAAGCTAAGTCTGCGCATTCTATTCGACTATGAGTTTTACTGTACATTTCATGCTTTACGGAACACTGAAACACAAGACTGATCACGTTTCGTTCGTCATGCATCACTGCACTGTGTAACTGTACTATGTATCCGCCTCTTAACTTTATGTTTATGCAGTAGGTATTTACACTTACACTACCCTCCCCTACTTTTAATCGTTGCAATGGACTCTGCATATATACCACACTATGATTCGCTCACGAATCTGCTGTAGCTGCAGGTAGCAACCCGCGGGGCTCGGCGGTCCGGGCTTGTTCTCCTCCTCCCGTTATCCACGCCTCACAAACGTTGGACGTGACCGTCTAGCGTTGCTGCGCTCTCTTGATGGTATCCCTAGGCCTCCGTGCCAGTGGAGGTGAACGTCGCTGGTCAACGATTCATCGCCCGTCCTCCGGGCTGTGCTCGGGCCCATGGCCATGTTAGGTGCAAGGTGGTGAGTTGTCCCAAGTGATATGTGTCTTGATGCACTACTTTGACACTGTCCGAGTTCTACTCGGGATACCCGCTGCCAGTGGTCGGCCCATCTCTCAGCGTTCCCCGCTCTTGTCGGAGGACTACTTACTGACCAGCCTTGTAAGATGAGCTTACTAGATCCACCTGTCAATCGTGTCCACGAGCGAGTTGTCCCCCAACAATGCGTCACTGACGGTGCTACATCACGGCTCGTGTCCATTCACCTGCCTACACATGGCGTCCGCTACTACCGCGATTGTGGATCGCTTTCATTCTTGCCGTCGCGACCAGTCGAAATCATTCACGACGTCATTGGACCTGACTCGCAAATACTTTCACCGTGCCCAGCCATTAGTCCGGTATAAGACGGTAAGCTGCTATCTATCGCTAGAGGCCTGATAGGGTTATGTGGCAAATGGACTTGTTGCATGATCGCACGGTCGACTTACTCGCAGTCCTTGCCGTTAAAAGGTGCACCTCTCTTCATGCCTGTCGCACAGTCCATCTGCAGCTCACTGATGGAAACTAGACTCGTCTCTCCACTCTCCTTAGCATTCGCTGCTACTGCTTACATCGTATGGCGACTGTTCTGGATCTTCTTGAGACACCATATCTCCAGCCTACGATACCTGCGAGGACCGAAACCCCGAAGTTGGCTTCTAGGAAATCTGGCTGAGTTGTGTGATAACCAGGAATGGGTAGAACTGTATGGTGATACGCTGAGGTTCGGCGGCATCCTTAGTGTACGTCATATCTCTCAATGCTACTTCTGCCCGCCGCTGATGTCCTCGTTGTGCAGACAGACGCCCTGTTGACCATAGACACGAAGGCTCTTAACCACATCCTGAAAACACTACTCATTACCGTCTCCCTGAACTCGCACGTTCGGGCATATCAGATTTCATGGGTCAAGGTAAGCCTGAAATCCTCGCTGTGCCCCTTCACTCGCGTACGTTCAATGGACTTGGCCATTAGGGTTGTTACTGGCCGAAGGTATTTATGACAGTACCACTCTCCTCTAGTCACTGCCTGGCGTATGTCGTGAGGTAATCGGCATCGGAACGTCTCATCGACGAGAAGAGGGAGACCACTTCGCGTGTTAGAGGCTGGCAAGAAGACCATCGTCAGCGGGATCTCCTCACGCTGCTGATCCAGGGTAACACGGATCCGTCCATCCCCGAAAGTGAAAGGTTGACTGACAAGGAGATCTTGGCCCGTGAGTTCAAGGCCTGCCGCACGTCTGGTCACGGTCCGCTTTGCTGACTAGACTACAGAAATCCCTAACTTACGTGGGTGGATATGTCCCTACGCCCGCTTCGGCTTACTCACGGCAACTAGATTTCTTGTGGCCGGCCACGAAACCACGAGCAACGTGACCGCCTGGGCACTCTACTCGCTCAGCATCGAGCATCATGTACAAATGAGGCTGCGCGAGGAGTGTCTGACCATTCCCACCGACTAAACAACTATGGACGACCTCACCGATCTCCCATATCTCGACTCTGTTGTACGAGAAACACTTCGACTCCATCCCCCGCACAACTATACCATGAGGGAAGCAACTAAGACGGATATTATACCACTCGACAAGCCATATATCGATGTCTACGGCCGACCGCATGATAATGTCCAGTGTGTAACATGCGCCTGTGGACTTTGCGCCTGCGTTGACCTCTGCACCAGGGTCGATAAGGATTGCTTGGTTCAGATCCCAATGCTCGCTGTGAACCGCCCCAAGGCGATATGGGGAGAAGACGCTCTAGAGTTCAGGTGCAATCTATATCGTGTCGTGACCATGCTATACAAGACATCGCGGGCGCAGGCCCGAACGCTGGGACAGGGTGCCTGAGGCAGCCCAGAAGGTTCCCGGTACGTGGAGCAACATGATGACCTTCCTAGGCGGTCCCCGAGCTTGCATAGGCTACCGTTTTTCTCTTACGGAGTGAGTTCAACATAATATTCTTCATCACGAAGCCCCCCGTTGCTTATGACTATTGCGTATCGACCCCAGGATGAAAGCGTTGATCTTCACGCTCATACGGACCTTTGAGTTCGAGCTAGCAGTTCCCAAGGACGACGTTGTCAGGCAGAATGCTTCCATCCAGTGGCCTGTTCTTCGCTCTGCTTTGGACAAAGGGAGTCAGCTCCCGATGTTTATCAGGCATATTTGAATTGGTCGTATTGAGGCCACTGCCAGTGGTGCTGTCTACGCCATCGATAATATATTCTTTAGAGTCTTCTAGGGCGTGTCATTGTGCGCTTCTATGTCGGCAATGTCATCTTTCCTGCGATTACTTGCCCAGTGCTCGATGGCCAGGACATTCGATCTGCTGTTGGGATTTGAGGGGCGCAATCCAGTGACACCTTTGTTCCGAGCTGTAGCCGAATTTACATGCTGGTAGCCGAGTTCATTCGCACTGTCATATAAGTAGTTCGCTACATCAAACTCTAGATGACAAAAGCGACAACAGCATCTCACTCATGCACCAGCGGAGTATGCAGGGGCCTTCTTCGACTCAAACTCATCGTGCGTTCAAAAGCCAAATTGGAAAGGCGCACCATCCCATGTCGTCCGTTCCCGAAGGTAACGTACTCGGGGCTGGTGTTAGCACTAATTGTGTGCATAGAAGAAACCGACATCCCGAGTAACGATGCGACCGTACAGTGTCCCGGGGACAACAAGCAAGCTGAACGTAACCACTGGCAACCATCCCGCGCAACTGCTTCGCGTCCAACTGGAAAGTAGGCTTTTCACCAGGGGGCGCATCCTCAGTGCGTCAGTGGGCTTCTAGCCTCGATCGCGACTGTGAGTAGTCTGAGTAGCTTTCGCCTTTGTGAGCTTATTGGGCAGCTGCGTCGTGATCGGATAGCTGTAGTAGCTCGTGGGCCTTGCCTGGGTTGCTCTAGGCTCGCGGCCTGCACCAGCGGTATCCGAGAAGGGTCAGCGAAGTCCGCGCGAAGCTGCTGAGGGGGTATTTGGGAATGGATCCTGCCGTCAGTAACGTCCGATACACCTCCTGGTACCCGGCAGCTAACGCAACCACTCGTTGGAGCGATGAGTGCAGTCGCGATGCATCTCGCATTTCCCAGTGTAGGGATCCGTTGACCTGAGCAGAGACAGGTCAGGTGGTGTCTGGCATCCTGCTACGATATAAGTCGCAGGTACTTGCCTACTAATCTACACCACTGCTTGCACTCACCTCCCTCCCAAACCATGCTAGACACTGATGTCGCAACGACTGCGGTTCCGCCGGCAAAGTCACTCGTGAACAGCTATGCTCTCAAGCTATCCGAGTCCGCTCCGAGCTCGATCACCACATCCAGTTCAAACGAACCACTCCGGAACGCAGCGCCGTCACCCGCAGCAGTCGGCCTTCGCGGGGACAGCGTCGACGGAGTAGAGGATCTGCGCCAGCGCTGCATCCGCGCCCTGGCCACCGACGCCCAGGACGGCAACCGCATAGCCGAGCTCGTATGCGCCAACGCCGTGGGGAGCGGTCCGCAAAATCGGTATCGCGCCGCTGCATCGGGCGGTTCAAGAGGAGACCTCGTCGAGGACTTGCGCGCGGCGAAGGTCGTAGCCGTCCCGGAGCGTCCGCGGAAGGTCATCTTCCTTTTCTCTCCCCAAGGCGGCCAGTCCATCGGGATGGGCGCAGCACTGTACAAGACGGTACCCACCTTTCGCGATGCAGTCGACCAGTGCCAGGCATTGTTGGTGTCTTGGGGGTTTACGGAGATGTTGCCATTCATCCAGGGGGCGCCCGATATTACCCAAGGCGATGCGAACTTAGAGGCCGGGCACACTGCGCTGTTCGCTCTTGAGTACAGCCTTGCGCGTATGTGGACTGCGTGGGGTGTTCAACCTGACGTCACCCTAGGCCAGAGGTGAGCATTCATCAGATCTCGGTTTGCGGGCTAGACTTACTATTCGACTTGCAGCCTCGGAGAGTATCCTGCGCTTGTCTGCTCGGGCGTCCTGACTCTAGAAGACGGCCTCCGGCTGGTCTGGCAACGGGCGAGGCTGATTCTGCAGCGGTGTGCCCTGAATTCTTCGGCCATGCTCGTCATCATGGCGGATATCCGCGCCATAGAGGATATGACACGCGAGTACGATGGACTGAGCGTTGTTGGCTACAATGGGTGAGCTGTCTGGCGGCGACTCGTGTCATGACATACGTCACTTACATGCATTGGCCGCGGAGCAGCGATTACAGTGCATCCGTCGGCAGCGACATAAAGCAGATCAAGCTCCTCGAAGATGTTTGCCAGCAGAAGGGATGGTGGCACCGCTCCATCGCTGCCCCGTACGCCTACCACACGAGCGCCATGGAACCAATCTTGGACGGTCTCCTTGATCTGGGCAAAGCCGTCACAATATCGTGCCCCACCATACCAGTAGTATCAACCATACATGGTCTCGTTGTGGAGGCCGGGGACCCGTCAGTCTTCTCGGACGAGTACTTCGCCCACCACGCCCGGCGCCCGATACTCCTTCGCGACAGCATCAGTGCTCTTGCCGCTCGCGATGCCGAGCTCGTGTCGGAAGGCGTGTGGCTCGAGATAGGGCCGCATACTCTAATGCTTCCGCAGCTCCAACTGAACACTGCCGTATCGAAGGATTGCTTGCAAGCCAGCAGTCTGCGCCGGGGAGAGGTAGACGGAGAGGTCGTATGCCAAACGTTGGCGCACCTCCACCGTGCCGGCGTCGATATCAGGTGGCAGGATGTATACAAGGAATTGCCGGTCCAAGGAGTTGCTGTAGCGAGCGAGAGATGAGAAGGGACCCTTTATGTACTCACACTGGCATTATCAACGTTGCGTAACCGTTCCAGATCCTTGCCTGCCGCAATCCCTTTTCAGAGGCCCAGGCATTATCCGCATATACACGTATACGCATACTCACATGTCTAGGCCCAGTGACAGTCGCCCGGCAGACCCATTCAAAGTCACGCTACCTCGCCCGTTCCTACTCAAAGTGAGCCTTTCGACACCACTGTAAAAGACTGGAAATCTAGTCACCATACGTTTCGCCGCGTGTCGTGTACAGAGACCCTATTCAATCATTGTCGGGCGTGATCCCGGTAGAGTCACTGATCACGACCATCGCCGCCGCGCCTACAACACGAGTCCTCGCGCGGTGCTCCCAAGCTTGCCAGTGGCGAGTCTTCAATGTCCTCGAGTCAGTGAGAACATCCGTGAGATGAGAATTCCGGGGGCGAAACTGACCGGGGACTGCCAACCAAAGGATACGTCGATATTGAGATTTACGCCCCTATGTAAATCAGCGCAGAATTCGCGAACTAAGAAGCAATACACAACAACCTTAAGCAACGATAGTGATGGGCTGAAAACACTGACAGGTAAAGGCCTAGTTCCATCGGCGGCGGCGGCGTCATCCTCGCTATCGCTCTCTGTCCTTACAGGGACACCGCAATGCTCGCTACTCTCCCTGAGTTCGGACAGAACCTAGTACGAGCAATGTTGTAGACCGAAAGCTTTGCGGAGAGACCAAAGACAGAATTCACGTAACCGAAATCTTCTTGAGGCTCACTTTTCACAACTGAATCACACGTAGGATTTGCTTCCTGGTGGTGCATCCCTGCCATGTGCAGAACACACAAGCACAGTGAGCGTGGTACTGCCCCATTGACAAGCACACAACTCACATAGAGTCCTCGGTTTCGTGCCGTATCAAGGTTTCATTCTGCTGAAGAGCAGAGAGTATAGCGTCCAGATCCGTTGCGGTGCCATACAGAGCATCGAGTTCTACACTCCTCGCTGCCAGCCTGCTCTTCGATTCGCTCGTTTGCTTGCAGGCTTAAGCTTGTTCTGCGTCCGCAGGATCTGAGTTTCTAGCTTCAACGCTCTGGTTGAACCCGCATCACGGTGAGAAGAGGCCGGCGAGGTCCTGGCATGTCGTCCCAGTATAAGTCCGCGAGGAATGAAATAATAAGCACGGGTTGATCAATCCGAGTCGACAGTCGGAGGACAAGGGGGACAAGTTGAAGCGCGACGTCAGGACAATAACCGCGTTGCGACGGTGGCCCGGCGGTCCCGGCGGTCCGGTCATGTCCTCCTGCCGTTATCCACGCCTCGCAAACGTTGGACGCGACCGTCTGGACTCTGGCGTCGCTGCGCTCTCTACTTCCCTCTCACTTACTGCCAGCTCTACAGAACAAGCTATGAGTTCAATCCCGATCCCAGAGGCGTCCGGCAACCGGCCAGATTTCCGACGGCGTCGGACAAACTTCGAGTTTACGGTGTCCGCAAGGAGTCGGGACGCATATACTACCCGGGACGAGACGTTCTGGTATCCCGACGGAAACATCATCGTCGTAGCCCAGGGCGTCGCCTTCCGTGTATACAAGGGCATCCTCGCCGAGTACTCTGAGGTATTTCGCGACATGTTCCTGCTTCCTGCGCCCATTCCGGAGCCGTCGGAATCCTCAGCTATCAACGCCGCAGACGGTTGTCCCGTTGTCCATGTCACGGACACGGCCGCTGAGTTCCGCTCCCTTTTGAGTGCCCTCCTACGTGGTATGCAGTGAGTACTCCTGCTTCCAGTGTAGCTCGATAGCTCATTTGAAACTAGATATATACGACGCCGTGCGTTCAGCTTCGAGGAAGTCGCAAGTTGCATCCGACTCGCACACAAGTACGGGATCGAGGGCATCCTTGAAGATTCCATGGCGGAGCTCACCACGCGGTTCCCAATAGCCTTCGATTCCTGGGATAATACCCCAAGCTGCGCTTCGCCCCTTGACCCCATTCTCGCCGTAAACTTGGCACGACTGACGGACGACAGGCCCGTCCTTACCATCGCCCTCTACCTCTGCTGTCAGCTCGATGCCACATATCTACTTCGAGGGCGGGTACGCAGTGATGATGTCGTGGACAGACTTTCCGACGAAGACCTTGCGTGCTGTATGCGTGGCAAGGCAGCCTGTTGCACACGCAAAGTGCAAATGATACGGGGCGTCTTCGCTCATATCGACAACCCGGCGTGTACAGGTGGTCTAAAACGGTGCAACGCATCGCTCGACCATATCATGGCGCAGCAGACACGGTGTGCAGAGGCAGGAGACGCGAATGTACTCGACCCCCGGTGTCACGCTATCTTACGTTGTCATCGCCAAAGCCGTAAGCCGAAGCCGAAGTCGCCCCTCTGTTCATCGTGCATTGCGCTCGTCACCGAACTGGAAACCCGCATTCGCGCGTTGCTATGGTCGGATCTGCCGGATCTGTTGGGGTTAAGCAGCGAGGATGACAAATTGAGTGGATGATCGTTCGGTATGTAGCTACATTTCTCAGTCAAGGATTCAATTCCCTCACTCATCCTATACCTGTTTATTCTTGCCTCCAGCACACCACAGTATACAGAGCACGCGAAAACGCCTGCCTGCCGCAGGATACGAATGGAATGCACTCCCTGTGTGCAACCATGTCTCGGGCTAGAACCATGTCTCGGGCTAGTGCGATCCCTCCTCCCTCACAATATTCTTTCGGACGTGTATCTCTCTCTGTAATCTATTCAATGATTCGGACCTGTCGAGAAGTCACGGCGCGCACTGCTTGTACTTATGTATTTGCCGTATCTATCGCGCGTGCCACCTCTCGTAGCCACTGTCCGCGACCAACCATCTCCCTGGTGTTTCCGCTCGATTGAGGATCGATCGAAATCCACCCGTGTCTCCGGCGAGTGAACTCCTCTGTCTCTGTGCCGCAGATTCATACTGTATCTAATCGTGATCACAAATTGACACACCTGCTCGTCAGGATGCGAATCCTCACCCTACAAAGATAACAGTACTGCGGAAGTAGTCTCGGTCAGTTAAAGCATTAGCGATTACATGATCGGAAGGCTCACCCAATGTGGCCATTCACGACATGCCGGATTCGAGGTTGAACATGAGTGGTAGCTCTTCCCATACTCGCTTGCGCATGTTCTTCTCTCGTACACACAATGCGTCGGCACACAGCGAGCAAACTGATGAGGTATGGATCGTTGAGGCTGTATCAGTGCCGCGAGTGTAACTCCGTATGCATGCGTCCCAGGATTTCAGGAGGTCGGGGGACGCATGACTGAGCTCTGAGCTGCCTATAGCACGAGCAGGGCTGCAGCGCCGTGCCGGCGCCGCGCACTCCCACATCTATTTCTTCGCGCACGGAAACACGCTGCGAATGTAGTCCGGCCACCGTAGGCAAAGGGCTTGCTTGCCGTCGATGCAGCGTGCGAGGTCTTCATATGAGAGCCTGTCGTGCGCAGTGTCAGTACAAACCCAGCCCGTCAGAGTCGAGCCATCCCGTTGACAGCAGTCGTAAAAGGCCGCGGGGAGTATTGACAGCGTGTCCGTAAGGCGCGCAAGGTTGACCGCAATGACAGCGTTGCGTGGGTTGGAGGCGGCAGGCCTCGTGTCCCAGGCGTCGAAGCTATCGGGGTAGTACCGCTTGAGCTCCTTCACGGATGCCTCGAAGAGGTCCTTGATAGCATATTTATGTGAGAGGCGGGTGCAATTTACGACGTCGTCGAATGGAGGCCGAGCATCATCCATGTACCTATGACGCGAAGCACGACGTCAGGGAGTTCAGATTACGGTGATGATGAATGCATACTTCGTGACTAAGAGTGCCTTCAGGACCGAGCGCACCTCCTCCACCGTGTCCGTGACATGGACGACAGGACAATCATCTACTACTGAATTGTCTCTGGTCTGTCGCTGGGGCTGGGGGGCAGGCTGAGGAAGGTTAAACATGTCCTCAAAGACCTCGGAGTGTGTTGCAAGTAGCCCTCTGTAGAGGCGGAATCCTACGCCCTGGGCCACGATGATGATATTTCCATCCTTGTACCAAAACCTTTCGTCTTGGGTGTAGTCGCCGTCCGATTCGTCTTGCTCCACGCGAGGACGTTTGCGTGACGCTGCCCCAGAACCACTTGTCACCGTAGACGAGTCGGCCGCCGTCGTGTGGGGATAGATCATGGCACCGAGTGGAGGAATGAGAAGTGGCTGGGAGCTACCGGCACGTGTGGCGGCATGAAATAATCTCAGTTGAAGATTAGTCAGCGTGTTCGCACTGTAACCGTTAAGTATGCCATCTCGCATTGCACCTAAGTTACTTTTCGTCCATCCGCCCTATCATCCCAGCCCTTCGGGATTGGATACAGACTCTGGTGACCTCAGGCGGAAGCTGGCTCTGCGAGTACCTACTCTGAGGACGACTGACACCTGCCACTGCTGTACTTGAATCAACCTCGCTTGAACTGCGCACACCCAACCGGGCCGACAGGGCCCCCTGCGCATTATTGGGCTTGCAGTGATGGGCCACTTATCTCTAGTTCCATAGTCTGTATCTCGACCCATCGATGCAAGAGAGTAACTCATGTCTGCCAGCAGAGGCAACAATAGACCGAGACCCAGGACGGCCTGCTCGGGATCCTCTTACAATAATTCTAATGTAATACTCGTGATCTGGGGGACTACTATCCCTGTGACGCCTCCCCTCTGCCCCTTCTAGTGTGTATACAGTCGTGCCAGGTCAGTGCCGTGCGTCTTGCTCCTACTCGCTCGCACTGCTCACTGACATGGCTCTCAGAGGGCGTCCTGGCATTCATCCTGAATGCCCAAGGTGCAACAGGGATGGTGCTGGCCTCGCATACGAGATTTTCCATTGACGGCGGGCGAGCAGATTCCATTGGCGGGAGTTCGAAGTATGGGCGCAGTTGCAAGTGAAGGCTAGAGTAGCCATGCCATGGTTCCATGTGAGTGCTGCTTCGACATGAAAGGATGGCGGATGGGGATTCGATACAGAAACACTCAATCCTGAGCGCTGAGCATCCGCACATCGCGGGCCTTTCCTCGCAGAACGCGCCGACCCCATCTCTCTGTTCCCTCAAGACTTCCCCTCTCGCGCCTTCGCATTGCGCTCGCGTAGCGCATATACCTTGTGTCCCGAACCCGTCCCACCATTGCGGCACGCGCTGGTCTAGAGGCGACGATGTACGCACGATACAGCGTGAGGGCCATGATATGACTCGTCTGCAGGCTGCCTCCTTTACGCGCACCTCTGCTATCGCACACCAAGTCATCGCGCTATGCGCTGCTGCGCGACTACTGGGATTCTCTGTTGAGCCTTGCATGGTGCCATTCTTCGGCGACCTCGCGTCGCGTCCAATTACTGCCGAGTGTCGAGGTCACGGCCTTCGTTTCGTTGCGGGTTCATCCTAGGCGCGAAGCATGCGTGTTTTGCGAAGCCCCACACTTGCGCGCCTTGTATGCGCATTTTCTCCCTCCCTTGGACCGCGCTCGCAGGCCCGAACGATTCAACATAGCTGTCCATCATCCGAGGTTCTGAACTTCGAGCTTTAGATTTGAGAAAGAACCTCATTGCTTGGGACTGACGAACAATTATAGTGTCGAGATCGCGCCGCGAGCATGTACAACAATCAGCCGTAACCACAGAATACAGTATGCTTTGCAATGTCCACGAGACTGTGCGAAACGGCACCCTCTGAATCTGGCCTCATATGTTCTAGGCAGGTGGTGTAAGGACGATCGTCCTCCGAAAGGGTCGCCACCGGAAGGCTAGCGTATCGAACGGGGAGCGCTGGGCTTCGAGAAGGGCGTGCCCGACCCGAAGAGGAGAGAGGACGAGCAGGGGCCCCGCGGCGTGCTCAGGAGAGTCGAGACGGCAAGAGGGCGATCCCTCGTACCGAAAGGGAAGACGGGCGTCGTTCGTCCGGGGATCGTCGACGGAGGGAGCACAGCTCGGGGTCGGGGCGAGCAGAGTGACGCGGTATGTACGAGCCTGTACGCCTTCTGCGAGGGGCGAGTAGACCTACCGGGAACGCGAGCGAGAGCCCGCAGAGAAGAAGAAAGAAACCGAGACCGGGGAAGCAGCGACAAAGATGATGATGATATTGCTGGGCCGGGCTACTTACATAATCGAGTGCGTCTATTCTACTGGTCCCGGAAGCCGTGCGTCTCGCGTCCAAACTCTCTAAGCCCTATCTCTCGGAGGGTCTCCTGCAGGCCCGACTGCAATGCCCTAACAGGTGGTCACAATTGATGCGCGCTGCATGTCAGACACCCGTAATGGTCATTTAAGCCGCCTGTGCTACAAGACACACGGTGCCTTCCGTCCATACTATATGCCTTGTGTATTGAACAGGTACTGGTTGTACGCATACGCAACACACAGGTTAGCCTTTCTGTGTTAGTGCGCAATGCGGACATAACGCGCTGATGCGCTGACGCGATGACAAGGCCAGTATATCCAAAAAAGCCTTACAAGTGGCCAATGAAGTGGCGCGGGAGGCACGAACTGATGTGATTGAGATAAGCCTCTGACCGCTTTCCTTCCTATAGAATAGGTCCTCACTGGGACCGTGACACCATAGGTCAATCTCTGTACTCCGTGAGTACCAGTTGAGTCCAGATGTTTCGCGATATTGCTAAACCACTGAGATTTAGTTCTCCACCATTCTTTCCACTGCCAATGCAAAACACCACAAAGCTAGGCTATCCTGCATCGACAGCTACGTTATCTCATGTATCACCCAGCATCCTCTCGTGTCCTCGTCGCGGGCCTAGTAAGTCCCTACAAGGATCGACCGGGTGCCCGGCGTGTAGCAATAGCCGTTGTCCAGGTGCGTCCCGCAAGTCGAGAGCTGGTTGCAGCTATGTGTGCATCTACGTGCAGGGTGTCAGTCAGTTCTGCCTCATGCAATATCCCCCACATCGCCCACGCACTTGGCACGGTCGCAGAACCCGACATTGTGCGTGGCAGCGAGGCAAGCCGTGTCGGGGGCATTGAGGCACGTCGCCCCACCGGTATACACGGTGCAGGCACCGCCGCACACGTTGTCGATGCGCCGATTACAGTATGTGACCGTCGTATCGAGGGCCTCGCGCGAGGTCAGGCCCTCGGGCGCATTGACACCCGGAATTGGGTTGCCTATGAAGGTGAGCTCGGCGTCGGTCGTCTTGAGCCAATTGATCATCTCCTCTTGTGTCAGGATGTCGGCGACGACCTCCGGCTGTGTGTAGAAGCTGAGCACTCTCACTGGTAAGCCATGATTGAACAGTCCTTACAGCCGGGATTGCGGCAACCGCGACAACGAGGGCGGCGAGGGTTGCAAGTGAGAACTTGATCTGCATCGTAGGAGCTTTGAGACTTGAATACAGGTGAGCACCTGCCGTTCGTCTACATGCTCTGTGTCTTATATATACCCTTGGCTGATGATGTTTGGACGCTCGCATTTACCGCATCTCAAAGATGTATTTATCTCGGCGAACCGCTGGAGAACGATTCCGGTCATTCATGCACCAAACGTTTTGCTATGTGTCCGGCTAGAGGCTCGCCGGTCAGATGGCACTTTCGAGCGTCCGCTAGGCCCGTCTAACTTGACATTCTACTGCTTCGAGCTATCTGACATTGTTCTATAGCTACGTCCACTGTCACCTGGTAGAAACCCAGCTTCCCAAGTCGACGAAGCACCTTCTTATTATACATTTCCCAAGAGGAATTACGGGTGATTAGGAACCCCGACTGACGGCGATGCCGGGATCCATGTCGCGCAGTACAATAAGCGGTCATGTTCCCCGAAAGATACTGGCAGCATCTTGTAGGGTATGTTGCCTCGTCTACCGTATTCCGACCTAACGATGATCGGTACTACGTGATTCAGCATGCTTCCTTTGTTATATCCGAGGACACACTCCGAAGCTGATAGTAAGTATATTTAGCTGGCAGTGTCTATTCGCTGATGACACTAGCATACACGTCTGGAGTAAGGGCGGTAAACTCACGGACAGTTCGCGCTGCCCTCTAAGACCTGAGTGGGGCTGTCCATGGTTCAATCTCTAAGTGTGCCATTTCGGTCAGCAGCAGCAGCAGCAGGAGGAGGGGGGAGGGGGGATCCACTTTAGCCACCGACCGTAAGCATGATCCTCGGCGTCTCGACGGTGACAGCGCTCACTACTCACTCAGTGTAGCACTGGTACTGTATCACAGCACGCCCCACAGCCTTTGCCGCCATATGACCAGATACCCCGGTTGGAACCTTGTCTGTACATCGCAACTTCTCCCCTTTCCATCAGACTCTTCCTTCCTTGTGTCAGGAATATATCACACGTTCGCACTGGCGTACCAGTGACCCCAAACACATATCAAAGACGGCCCAGGAAGCTCATTTGCGCGAAGAGGCTTAAACGTACCACCAGACGTCATAGGCATTACACAAACCCATATCCTGCGCAGACCGTCTCGCAAGAGCCATTCCATAGGCATTGGCAGGGCGAGCCCTTACGAAGGCATGTAGAGCCGATTAGCCCCGACAGCAGGCGCGTCAATGGAATCTTAAACACACTACCGGTTGCCTGTAACTTCAACAAGATGGATATTGGGAGACGAGCGAAAGAACGGCGAACACGAGTCTAACCACTCCGTTGGACGCTCCCAACTCGATCGCATGTTTGTTCGCGCACTTGACCACAGCGCTATTTTGAGTATCCTTCCACATTGACGGCGAACAGCCTGAAGGGTCGGGGTAAGCAGTAGCATTATTTCTGGTTCAATGGTTGTGCGTCTAGCCTCAGCACAAGCGCGCCGCGACGAGAGAGGTGAGATTAAGTTCAAAGCGAGGCTCTTCACACGGGAAATTACCAAAGGTTCCGCTCCTCCGAGCGGGGCTGTAGACGTAACCTCCCCAGCTCGCGGGGGTGAACGTGCGACTCGCTTCCCTCCGTGCGTATTCAATGCGAAAAGACGACCAGATGAGTGACGAAATACGTAGTTTGTCTTCTCGCTTCAGTTCAGTGGCATAATTTCAACCTTTGGCCGAATCCTCCGTCTGGCCGGGTGTCCATCGATTCCACATAGTTTGAACAAGGTGGACATATTGACACGGTACGTCACGAGTCAGTACTCAGAGCCCTGTGCCAAGGCTGGTGACCGAACGGCACGAACGCATCAATGCTGACATCTAGGAGGAGGGGAGAATTGAATATCTGTCTCAGGAAACGCCAGAAGATACACGATGAAGACACGCACCCAGTGATGTTCACTGTCTCAAGGGCCCGAGGTACGAGGGCCCCTAGACAAACGTCTATGGACAACTGTAGCCAGGCTGACCACACCCTTCATGCGATGTCGGACAGTCCTCTCCGAGGATCAGACTCGCGTTACATCCAGCCGAGAGGGATGCTAGAGGGACGAGGGGCAGCGGTTTTGGACCTGCGAAAGTCCTCGTCAGGGGGCTTAACCGCTACCCCGACCGTCCGCTCCTCTGGTGCCGTTTAGGCACCTACCATCTAAGCCTTAAGCAGTGAGAGTACCGGCAGGGGACTGTCTCGCACCTGGCTCGCCGCTCAAGTCGACGACGTGCCCGTCACCTCCTCGCGTGCACGCTGCGACGCAGGGGCTTACTGCCTTGACTCACCGCCGGGATGGTGGTAACAAATGGGTTGGGTGGGTGGGAGATGGGGCATCACCTCAACGCTGCCACATCCACGCACTGCCGCCGCACGCCATTTCTGCACGTGCGACGGTTCTTCTCCGGCACCATGCGGTAGGCCGTCCATAGATTTGATCATTCATAGTTCGTATATGCGGAGAGTCCAAGATGACCGTCGGGACCTTGCTCTGTGGCTGACAGTGTAGTACGAGTAGAAGTTTCCAGTTTCCATTGTCGATACAAAAAGAGAACCCCACTTTACCTATTTCTGAGCATAAATACCTCACTTCAAGCACGGATCCCGGCGGTCGAGATACAGCTTCGGGTCAGTACGACACTGAGAACACTGACAGATGACCGGCTGAATCTTGCTCGTCAGTCCTTTCGTGAGCGTTTGCCAACTGCCAGACACCCTGGACCAATTTGTGACAATCGTGCTGCAGCTGACCTTTCCAACTGGCGGCTACTGCTTGTCTCGAGGCCCCTTTCGTGGCAGAGCCGCCGTAGACTGGATTTCTGCGCTTCGATTTGAGCACGACAAAGACCGAGAGTGGCCGTGGCTGAACTATTTTGGCGAGCGATCGAGGAAGACAGGTAGTATTCGTCCCGTCCGACACCGCAGGAAAACGTCATCAGATAGACGCCTATTCTACAGAAAGTAATGCACATGCATGAGGTACTACGCACTCATGAATAGCAGTGTACGTCACCTGTAACAGTCGCTTCAAACTAACGTCCTTGTCCTTTGCCCGGCCCATGCGAACAACGAGGATGACCTCTACCTCTGTCGGAACGCTCGTTCACACCATACAGCTGTACTACCCTAACCCCTTAGCCTAGCCGACGCGAGTAAACGCCCATACTATGGGTCTAGCCGACACCAGCCGACAGGTGTAGATAGACCTATAATACTGAACTAGCCGACGTCGGGCAGTCTGAGGCGGACGAGACGAGGCGAGTGCGCCTTGACAGACGCAGGGCGCGAAGCGAACCCATATGTATAATAGTGATATCAATGAAGCCCACATAGTAGACCTACACACTTACTGACTCAGCCCCGTATAGCTCAGTATGTGTATAAGTATGCGCTTTATTGAGATCACAAACATTGTTATTGTAATACCAA